>QUZG01000086.1:15823-140457 GCA_003693545.1 Pseudonectria buxi | reverse complement strand
GGGGGGGGTGGTGGGGTGGGGGGGGGGTGGGGGGGGGTGGGGGGGGGGGGGGGGGGGGGGGGGGGGGGGGGGGGGAGGAGGGGGATGATAAGGTTAAAATAAAAGACTTTGCGGTCGTTGGGTTAGCCAGGGACGTGCCACCACGCGGAGCGCTGGGCAGCCGGCCGACGGGGGCGTGACGGGCGATCACCCAAGAGGCGGGGACGCGACTCAATGCGCGCGCGGGGGATTAGCGAGGCGGGATTAGAGGCTTGTCGACGATCGCGGTGGGAGAAGGAGGCCGGACGCGATGGGGCGACGGGGTGCAAACGGCGCAGCAGCGATGGATGAGGCTGGCGGAGCGGGTGGTGATGGATGATGTAGCGGAACAAGTGGGTGTCGGTGTCGCGGGTGGGCGAGGGAATCCCCTATGGCCTGGGTACGTACGCAGCACAGCAGAGCCGAGCCGAGCTGAGCAGAGTGGCCCCTTTGACCGTGTGCGCGCCGGTAATGGGAGGTTTCGCGGCTGGCTCGGGGGCGGCGTTGGAAAGCGACGTTGCTGGAGATGGGATGGCCTTGTTTGGTTTCGTTTAGGTGAGGTTAGGTTAGGTGAGGCTCGGGACGGCGTGGGTTGCAAAGGAATCGGATCGGGTGGATTCTCAGCAGTACAGTAGCGTAGCCACGCACTCAGTCGCGCTGGGCTGGGCTGGCTGGGCTGGTGGGAGACAAGTCGTGACGAGCGACATCAAACCCGGGAAAAAAAACGGGAATGCAGCTAAGAGAGAAGGGGGCCGGGGGAGTGAGAGCGAGAATGGGAGTGGGAGTGGGAGTGGGAGAGAAAGTGAAAGTGGGAGTGGCACTGGAAGTGGGAGTGGACGGATGCACCACAGCCACAGGGCACAGGCATAACCTCAGCTCCAAGGCAATGACAATGAGGTGACCAGCACAGCGCTCGCACTCAGCACACTTTCACAGCCGATTGCTTCGATGCTCTGGCGGAATCCGTAGATGCTCCTCTCAAGCGGCGACAACACCAAGATCCGAGCGAGAGCGCGCGAGTGGAGCCGACGAGACGCTGTCAAGCTGTTAGTCGTGCGAGGTTGATGACTTGATGCCGACGAGGTGAGAATATGGAGACGCGAGGGAGGCCTGGAGAGGGAGATTTCCATCCATCCATGGCAAGCCTGAGGTGCAGCTGCAGCTAGGGGCCCGGTGGCTGGTGAGCTGCCTTCCATGGTATTATTGTACAGGCGGTCGTCCACTGCACTTACAGGCCCTTTTCAGCCCTGCACCGCCTGCAAGGACCCTGAAGACCACCCGCCGAACCCAACCCTTCCAGGCGCGTCTCGGCCCCTCGTGACGCCAACCATACGTACTTTTCAAACCAAGGTGCGTAGCTCCCAGCACGCATCCCCAGACGTGAGGCTCAGCGCGCCCGACACTGCCAGTTTGCCTGAGGCAGCCATGCCACCTCTCCGTCATTCTGGTCTGGTCCGAGTGCCCGCAAGGTCCGCATCCCGCCGGGTCTCTCCAGTCTCGTCTCCACACATTGGCTGCGATCCTCTCATTACCTAAAATACGTGGCACAAGCTCTGAATACTGGGCCTGTATCGTGGAACCGGGCAATTGGCGCGCTATTTCTGTTAGGCCGCAGGTAGCTAACTACTTGCCGGACCTGTTTCGTTGCTGTCTAATAAAGGCATGCGCCTGTGGCGGCTTCATCTCGCCCTTCCGTCCTATCAATCAGCCAACCGACGAACCTCAATGAGACATTGGTAGTCTAATCAGATCGTGCCCGTAATTTCCGGAACATCATCACAACGTTGCACGTACGGACGGAGCCTTGGCTATGGGATTGAACCCCAGCATCTTTGTGCAAACGGGTCCTTTGCCCCTAACCAACGACTTCGTCCGGGAATCATCCAATGCACCACGATCACGGGCGAGTTTGTGTAACCACCTTAGGTTGCCAATGGCCACAATTGGTCGACAAAGTAGAAATGTCAGACTCAGTCGCCTCGCTCTACAGGTCATCAGGGTCGTTGGCACATGATGCTGAGTTTCCCATTGCTGCTATTTCGCCAAAAATCTAGAAGCGCCTCACTTCTTATAATTCAAACCTTGATAGCCCCAGGCAAATGTAAACAACTCGGCCACCTGAGCACTGCCAGCCTACCTCTAGGCACCAAAATGGACACCAACATAGACACCGCATCTGTGCCCATCCGTTCATCTCAAGCGACAAGGCTGACTGGCCCCAATAGGCCATTTCTATGCTTCAAACCCACCAGACAGGGTATCGCTGCTTCACCAGCTTGTACCCGAGTGGCAATAGCCTCTATCTGATCGATATAAGAGCCGGCCCTCAAGTACTTGGGGAGTAGGTTCTAGGCTGCCCGAGCTTATGTCCAGTCGACGTCCATCAACTATTGCCCAAACTGGTGCGTAGCACTGACCATGGGTTTCCCGAGCCTTGTTCTGTCCTTGCCTCCCACGTCATTCCTCATGCTGTTCCGTCCTTCAGTCGTCCTCGGGCGGCAGCTCGTCGTCAATGTAGCGTATCAATGAGACTCTCATCTCTGTGGTATCATTCCCCCTCAAGACATCGCTGATAAAGTGGGCCTCCACCTGCATCTGGACCATTTCAAGGGCGCCGCGGAGCACGCCACAGAGGATATTGGAGAACCAGAGCTGGTCCTGTGCTCGTCCGTCATCAGGCAATTCGACAAAGTCGGCAAGCGGATTCTCGTCAAAAACAAGAGAAAACTGGTTGTTGTCGCTTGTCCAATTCGTCACCTGCGGCGTAATGTTGAGGAAGATTTTGAATCCAACCTATAGGGGCTGTTAGCAAGCGTCTCAGGGCTGCCATGGTAGTGTGAATGGCCCTCACTCGAGAAATCATTTCAGCCGTCTCGCGGAAGTTGGCGCATCGCTTCATCGTGTTGGATTTGGCGAGGTAATCCTCGATGAGCCGCAGACCAATGTTGTATCCCATTCTGTCGAGCTGCCTGTTCACCTCGACATAATCGCTGTCAAAGTCCTTGCACAGCTGGGCCACGATGGTACCGTAGGTCAGTGTCACCAGCTCGGCATTGACCTTGTCGATTCGGGTCCTGTTATGGCAAGTCAGAAGCTAGCTCGTGGTGAATTGTCGCGGACAACTTACTTCCAGATCCTAAGCAGCTGTTAGTTCTTCAGTCTTCGTGATGATGCGCTGGGTGTAACATTACTCCTCTCCCACGCGGGATGCTTTGCTGGCGGACATGGCGGTGGTGGAGGGGCAGCAGAGACCTCTCGGTTGCGCCTATGGTTGGTCGGAAACGGTCGCCTCGTAGAGAGGACTTGGGGGAAGGGGATAGCAGACAATGTAACAACCAAGGCTGGAAACACAAGCTAAGATAGGGTCGTGTACGCTTTCGTGAAGCTGGACCCCCAACGCACTGTAGGCGGAATCCACGTCGTCACATCGGCGCACGGAGGTGCTGGACCACCGATGCAGGAACAACCGTCGGCCCGGAGACCAATCAGCGAGCGATGCGAATTGTTCAATGCAAGTCCAAACATCCAAGCGTCGCACAGGCCGAAGCTTGTTGACAACGACAAGAAGCTTCAGCAACTGGAAAATACACGGGCGCACCTGGAAAACTCGAATCGCATTTTACTCTTTTCTCCGCGTCAAGCTTTCTTCTTTACAGTATGTCGGCCGAAAAGCGCCCCGCCGATGATGACCCTGGATCGTCTCAAAGCCTCGTCAAAAGACAAAATGTCACCTCCTCGACAGGCGCTCTTGCGCGCCTCAATGCCTCGAGCAATGCCCTGGTACAAAGTGTAAGCACCGTGTGGCTTTCTACAAGTGTGTAGGGACCACAGCTAACCATGAGCAGGCGCCGCGAACGAGTGGGCTCCAGGCTCCGGTGATGGAGCTCTCTGGACACAACGGCGAGATTTTCGCGGCCAAGTTCGATCCCACGGGCAACTTAATAGCTTCGGGATCGATGGATAGATCTCTGAGTAAGACCTCTCTTGCTCCAGTTTCCGGCGATTGGCTTTGATTGACCTTGAACAGTGCTCTGGAGGACATATGGCGACTGCGAAAACTACGGACTGTTGAACGGACACAAGGGCGCGATTCTGGATTTGCAATGGTCACGCGACTCGGAGATTCTTTACTCTGCATCGGCCGACATGCAATTGGCAAGCTGGGATCTGACGTCGGGAACGCGCATTCGCCGGTATATCGGACACGAAGAAATCATCAACTCCATGGACATAAGCCGACGTGGGGAGGAACTGCTCGTGAGCGGTAGCGACGACTCGACCATTGGTATATGGGATCCACGAAGCAAACACGCCGTTGATTATATCCAGACCGAGTTCCCTGTGACGGCTGTGGCGATTTCCGAGGCGGGCAACGAGATTTATGCTGGCGGCATCGACAACGATATCCGTGTTTGGGACGTGAGGAAGAAGGCAGTGGTCTACTCCATGCTGGGACACTCGGACACAATCATGTCGTTGAGAGTATCTCCCGACTCGCAGTCTCTCCTTTCGTACTCGATGGATTCCACAGTCAAGACGTGGGACATTCGACCATTCGCGCCAACCGAGAGACACATTCGCACTTTCGACGGTGCCACGATGGGATTGGAAAAGAACCTAATGGGGGCAAGCTGGGACTCGGAGGGCAAGAAGATTGCGGCGGCATCAGGCGACGGAACGGTAATGGTCTGGTCGAGCGAGACTGGCAAGCTGAGCTACAAGCTGCCCGGCCACAAGGGCACCGTCAACTGTGCCGAGTTTGCGCCGGGCAAAGAGCCCATACGTGAGCATCCCCCCCTCGCGAGATGTTTCTATATTCGGGGTCGTCAAGCTAACACGCACAGTCCTCTCGGCATCATCTGACCGCAAGATGCTTCTTGGCGAACTGAAATGAAGCCTGTATGCCTAGTCAGGGTACCATTGTGGCAACCAACGCAGGCAGCCTTTCAGAAACAACTAGACGTTAGCGTACCGACGCTTTGGCGGGGCGCAGCGGTGGCCATCATCTTACAACGGGTTCATCCTACGCTATGGCGCCAATCCACTAGGCGCCCTTGTTGGCAGCAGCAGTCGGGGAACGGCTGGGGCGCCTTTTTATTTATTTTTTTGCATGGTGGCAAGATGAGGAAGAGCTGTGAGATGACCTTGCAGCTCCCGATAGTAGAGCATTCTGCAATAGCGGGCAACGGCGAAACCGAGTTGGGATTTATCTGGAAAATGTAAAAGAACTCTGAGATACCATCATGACGGCAAGGTGGGCTCAAGACAGGGCTTGGTTTTAGCCTAGGTCCCTACCTCGAACAATGAATCAAGCACCGCCATGGCAGAGTCAGGTTGCTGGCTCTCTGACAGCCCAAAAAGAAGCCATGCCGCAAAGGGATAAACAGCCACGAACGATGAGTTGCCACGCACATAGCACCTAGCACATAGCACATAGCACATTGCACACTGACGATAGCAAAGACGTGTTGGGCCTCGATTGCATCCTGGGATGTTTCAGGCTGGAGTCGTTTCCGCGCTTGAGTGGCCAATTGGCCGCTCCACTGCGCCACACGTCGTTCCCGGACCATGGATCCCGCCTGTCTCACACGCCAGTGGCTTCCCTGGCTTCCCTGGCTTCCCTGGTCCCCTGGGTTTCCTTGGCTGGTTGCATCATATCATGAAACCAACTGAAGACCCCTGGGCTACTCTCGTCGTCCTGTAACGCACCAGCCAAGTTTCGGTCATCGTGGGCCTGGCATCCTGGCATCCTGGCATCACCAGCATCCCGGTATCCTGGCATCTTTGGGCTGTGCAGGGGCCGTCTTGCGGTGTCTGTCCGACTCCATCGCTCGCTCTCTGGGCTTGGGGGGCATGAGACAGCTCCGCTCGCTTTTCATCCAACGATGGTGTCCCCCAATTTCAACTTGCTGATCTGCCGTCTCTTGTTTCTCGTATTTCTTCGTCTTTTACCAGCCGTGCCCCTGCCCTGCATCCCACCACTCGCTTCGCTTGACTTCATCCCGCTGTGGCTTCAAGTACGACGCGCAAACCGTGTCTGACTGACTGCGCCATGTGTGCGATGCTTCCTTTCATCTAACGGCTGGCCTTTCCCGTAGTTTCCCACTCTCGCTCACCTTTTATTGTCTCCTTGCAACCAGCCAGAGCTGTTGTTCCTTTCAAATCCTTTGTTTCTTTCGCCCACTCGCTGCAGCTCTGTGAGCAGCCTTTCCTTCTATTAACCATCACCGACGTGCGAACATTCAACAGCTTCAACTTGCTACCGAGCCGATCCGACTCACCGACATTTCTTTCCAGCACCAACATTTCCTTTACAACGCTTCACCAGGCAAAAGACTCTTTAGGGGTCAAGACTACCAAGAAACCATGGATCATGATAGACATTCCATGGATAGGCTTCGAGCCGATCTGATAAGGCGGGCACGAATCGAGCGTTATGGAGAGGCCGACGAGGCCGCGCCGGACCCGATACACCAGGAACCGAGGCCAAGGTCTCTCTTCCGACGTCCTGCTGTTCCTCGGATTTTCGGGACCAGGCGCGAATCAAATGATGTCGCCGTGGCACAGAGCCCCAAGACACCAGACTTCAACTTTGAATCGCGAAATATCTCGTCAAGTCGGAGCCATCTCTCTGGTTTCTCCAGGCCACGGGATCGCGCGTCGACAAACCCATCGAGTCAAGCCACTGAACAAACCCGAAACCCCACACAATCGATATTCTCCCTGGGAAGCTGCCGAAACATCCTGACTCCGCCAGAGGCTGCCATGACTAGGTCACGATCCCGGCCTTTGGATTCTGCGAGTGGTGAGGGACACCACCAGGTTGGTGAGATTGAGGACCGCATGGCAGAGTTTATGGGCATTGTGCCTAGACCTCAGAGGCCGAGGGCACAAAAGGACAAGAAGCGACGGTTTCTCTTGTGCTTTCCGTGGGTGCGATCGAGACGCATTCGAGCCCAGATTCTTCGGTGCTCTGTGGCGGGTATACTGGTGTTGATGCTGTGCATCGTCTGTAAGTGATGCTTGTGCAAATGCTGAAATACTTGGAGCCGGATGCTAACTTACCTGCAGATGCGGCCCTATTGGCGACAGGCAACATGAGCACGAATGAAATGAACATTATTCTCATCATAGTCATCCTGTTTGCAGCCCTGTTCCTCTGCCATGGCCTCGTCCGACTTTGTATGCTGGTCATGCGGAAGAAGCGAGAGGCTGCAAGCCGACAACGTAACCAACATCACTCCGAGCCGATGAGAGGCTATGCCGTGCCCACACGTCCAATTCCCGTGGTACTGGCGCAAGATGAAGAGGCGGTTGGCGTCGAGATGGAGGCTGGCAAGCTAACACCCCCGGCCTACGGTCTGTGGCGAGAGAGTGTTGTAAGTTTATGCGAGCGATATTGTCCATGATACCCATCGCTAATCAGTCACAGCGGCTTGACCCGGATCGCCTATTTTGGCAACGCAACGACTCGGCCGATGCAGTCCCCCCCGAACTCGAAATGCGATCGAGTGCGCGACCGCCATCTTATGCTTCCGACGACGGGGTATCCTATGTGGTTGACGCAGCCCCTCGATCTACCGTCTCAACTACGGATCTTTCGCTCCCACCACATCCCTCTGAACTTGGGCGTGCAACTTAAGAAGCCGCCAGCATGGTGATGCCGAAACCCGTTGACAAAATGCGACGCCAATCATGGCATTTGCCTATTTGAGCTTGAGAAGCGGGTTCTCGATGCAGAAGCGGAGGTCCTTGCATGTTTCTCATGGACAGGGGCTTGGGGAAGGTTGCAGTTGTTTGCGATTTGGTCTATTTGAGCGGCGTGTTATTGAGAGCGAGACTGAGTAAGCCGACATCTAGTGATAGGAAAGAGGAAAATCCTACATATGCTACCTACCTACTTAGCTACTGGTATGCAAGGACGATGCAAGAATAAAAATTAATTCTACAAAGAAACCCCGGCATAAGCTCGCTCAGGAGCTGGTTGGGCGACGTTACGGCTTCCACATGGGACGAGGCTCTAACTAATCACGCGGTTGCAATAGGGCCCGCCCGGATGCTTCCGAGCATGCTGTGGGAACTTTTAACATTGTGAACCAAGTCTGTCCACGACGGTGATAGCGAAGAGAGGTAATTGAGCACTTTGATACTCGGGGCATGGAGGAATACCATTGGTTGACTCTTGTCAGCTCTCCAACCGAATAGTGCACGCTGTTAGCCATGTCCTTGTTCGCTTGTCTGGCTGGACTCTGGAGGTTCCAAGGCTGGAGGGGCAGCAACGGGCCAGGCGTTGATTGGCCCTCTTCTATTCCTCTCCTTGCCCCTCCTATCCGTCCTTTCCGAATCAAGACAGGGACAAGCATTCGCCCCGTGGCAGGCGCCGCCGCCGGGCCCTCCTTCCCCTCCCCACAATCCAATCCACGCGCCTTGTGCGTGGTAAATCCGTCCCTGCAACAGCCTGCAACAGCCTGCAACGGCCTGTAATCGCCTGTAATGGCCTGTAGTGGCCACTTGCCTGGGTTTTTGCCTCCCTTGTTCCTTCCCGTTCCGCCGCCTCGTCCCCTCATTTCTTGACTCGCGCGAAAAAATTTTAGGCCCGAATTGTTCATATCCATACTAGCTGGTCACGTTGTTGCGACTACACCACCACCAAGGCCTCTGTCCTTGCTGTACAAATTAACTTCACCACCACACAACTATCCGAACCGAAAATAACAACCTCGCCGTACATCACAGCAAAACAAAAGGTGCGTTTGGTACACCCGTCGCTCGTCGTCTCTGTCCCTCGTTGGCCATCTGGGCTTTCCTCGTCCGCCGTCCGAATTTCCCGCCTCGCAGTTGTGGGCCGCATCACGTCCCACCATTATTCTCTCAATTCAACTTGGTGTTTGGTCCAAAATACCCATTGCCAGCCCTTTTGCTCGATTGCTTCGCCTCGATCCCGAACTTGCTCGCCCTCACGCTCTGCGGTCGATTATAATTCCACCATGTGCCGCCTTGGCCCTCCGTGTGCGACCCGAGTCCTCGGCCGACAAGCTCCCCACTCTGCGCCCGCGCCGCATCAGACCAGCACAGGAGCGCCTGTCGACTTTGTCAAGGCTTCTGTCCATTGCTAGTCACTTCCCTAGTATTCGACAAGGACGCGGATCGAGGCACTACGATACAACTGGCGCCGCAAAGCTACATGCGTGGATACATGGCCTGGCCTGGAACGAGGCGCTTTGAGTATTGAATGGACCGGCCAAGAGCTATTTGACAATCGGCATGGCTCGGTTTACTTCAATACCTTCTGCGACGTCTCTCCGGGCTCATGCCTTGTCATACCATGAGCTTTCTTTGTTCTCGATCTCAGGCGCGACAACCCCGCTGGACGAATTTCTCAAGACTACATACGACCCTGAGCTCTACGGCAGACTCACCCTATTGCTTTTCCACCGGGCCGGCTATACACTCATGGGCACTTCTGGTCGACGAGGAACTTGGATGACGAGCTGCCAACCTGAGGACACGAGACGATCGATTCTAGAATTGTGACTAACCAGTGCCGCGAATAGTCTCATTTTTTTTTCATCATGTCTTCCCTCTCTCGACGAGCTTGCTACAAGTGTGGCAACGTTGGCCACTACGCCGAGGTCTGCTCCTCTGCTGAGCGTCTCTGCTACAACTGTATGTTACAAGCTCTCACTGGAGACTCGGGGCCATCATACTGACGGCAGATGTTTGCAGGCAAGCAGCCCGGACACGAGTCCAACGGCTGCCCTCTGCCCCGTACCACCGAGGCTAAGCAGTGCTACCACTGCCAGGGTCTTGGCCATGTCCAGGCCGACTGCCCTACTCTCCGCCTGAGCGGCACTGGCACCAGCGGCCGCTGCTACAACTGTGGCCAGCCCGGCCACCTGGCTGTACGTACCGCAACTAATTGTCTCTTGCAACGCATCGATTAACTCACTAACACTTGACCAATAGCGCGCCTGCCCCAACCCTGTCGGCCCTGGTGCCCCTATGGGCCGTGGAGCTCCCATGGGCCGTGGTGGCTTTGGCGGCTACGGCCGAGGTGGTTTCGCTGGTGGACCTCGCCCTGCTACTTGCTACAAGTGCGGTGGCCCCAACCACTTCGCCCGTGACTGCCAGGCCCAGGCCATGAAGTGCTATGCCTGCGGCAAGCTCGGTCACATCTCGCGTGACTGCACCGCTCCCAACGGCGGCCCTCTCAACACTGCCGGCAAGACCTGCTACCAGTGCGGCGAGGCTGGCCACATCTCTCGGGACTGCCCCCAGAAGAACGCCCCCGTCGTCGGTGGTGCTGGTGTTCCCGGTGTTGTTGGTGGTGTCGTTGGTGGCGTCGGCGCCGTTGGCGCTGTTGGCGGTGTTGGTGAGATCCCCGCCGAGGTCGATCTGGGAAGCGTCCCTGCTGCTCCCGTCGCTCCTATCGCCCCCATCGCCCCCGTGGCCTAAGAACATGTTGTGGACATTCTGCCGGCCGCAGCCCAGCCCACTTTGGCTTGCTGGCCCGGCAGACACTTGCTAGGTTGATCCTCTTCCTATAGGGTCAATCTAGCAGTGGTTCCAAACGTGTTTCTTATCTGGCTTAATACCTTGTCTCCTTTTTTTTTCCTTTTACGCAGACACGTGAACATATTCCGACACTTTTGTTATTTGCTTGTTAAAGTTCTTGTTTATTTTAATCTGAAGCATGCATGGCCCGCCATATATCTCCAGCCTGGGCCTTGCACGGCGTCTTCGGCCCCATCTCGATTCACCTTGCAACTCTTTCACCTGGGCAAAACGAAAAGTTTCGAGACTCTCACCATTGGGAGCGGGACGCGACGCAGGAGGAAGACATCTACCAACCACATTTCTTTTATCTTTCACCTAGTCTGGATTGTGCGGATCCTTGGTTACTACGGGGTCTCTGGGCGGAACTTCCGCATATGACTTCTTTCCTCGAAAATGACTTTGGATCATTCACCCAAGGACTACTACTGTTTGAACGACAAAACGCTGTCACGTGGCTCTTAACGACTTGAGAATTACAAGGCACCCTGCGATGGATATACCCCGCGAGGCTATGATGTTGTTGAGCTTGGAAAAGCGTCGAGGTGCAGGCTTGGTCCAGAGGTGTCGTGTCCCGCTCCGGAGCGGGATGGTCGAGCCTGGACAAGCTTTGATGTCGCCTGGCGGCAACGATCAGTGGATGCGTGCACGAGAGTGGTGGGCTGAAGGAGAGTTTGATCGACAGAGGGGGGTGAGGATGCTGTCTGTTCTTCCGGACGATGCATACGCAGCCCAGGGCCAACTGGGCGCGTAGTGCGCGAGGACGTCACACAGAAGGGCAGTTGAGGGGATGAAGACGGGGGGCTGTCGGTTGTGGAAGCCCCTTGTCTTGAGGAAGGGGGTAGTTTTTTTGTTGTGGTTGATGGATCAGAGGTAGCTGAAGTGGACAGCAACGCGGAAGATGCAATGGGCAGAGCTGTAAACGTCAAAGCAGATCCCAAGTGAAGTGATGTGGCCAAAGTGTGATGAGACAAACGGTGCCGGGTCATGGTCATGGTCGTGGGGTTGCTCAAGCACACTTTAGTGGCGGGCTTCGCTCTTGTCTCGTCGATGCTGAAGCTATGGTTACTCCGAGTACGAGTAACCAGCACGGTCAAGGTTGTTGCTTTGAGCATGGTATTGGTGGAAGTTCTGTGGAGGATTGATTGATGACTGGGCGTGAGATGACCAGACTTGAAACCTGAGATACCCTATTTACGAGGTAACGAAGCACGACTCTAGTAGTCGATGAATCCAACGTCATATTCATGAATGATGTTTGATTGATGCTGGCATCATGGTGTGACCTGTCATTGACATGGAGAATATACCCCTATATCTGTCCAACAGTAAGATGGTGCGGCTGAGGTTGCATCTCCAGCCCTACGAATCCTCCCGAGCCACTCATGCGCCAGGATGATTAAGGCCAACCGCCATCATGTAACACCTTTGGTGATGCTGCAGGTGGGCTGATGATGGAATTAAGGCATGGTTGGCTCAAGCCGACTAGGAACTATCTGTCAGTCTAGTATCAATTGGACCATAAAGGCAGACTGATATTTGCCTAGACACCACGACCTTGTCCATGCCTGGACTTGGCTGCAGCCTGCGGATCGGGTGAAGCTGCAGGCATGGATGCTGGCGGCTGGTATCGCTGGCTGATACGTCCAGCTCGATGCATGTCAGCGTTGGTGCCTTGTCCGAGGGTCAAGTGAGGGTATGTAAATAGGCTAGCTTCCCTTCTTTCTATTTGTTGTCTCTTTTGCCAACGTTCTTTTCTTTCATCAGATCTGCTTGTTGATTGTTAGCTACTCTCGCCATCGATTCAACTTGAAGTGGCCGCAGTCGCCCATCTTGTAACCTTCGTAGGCAGGAGCTCTCTTGCCTTTCTTGGCCACCTCAGCAACCTGCCTCGAGAAGAGACAATAACTAGCACGTGAGCCATCATGTTTCTTCGCGGTCCTTACTCGGCAAGCTCTGGCTCCAAAGCCTCACGTTCCCGTTCTCGCCCTCGCTCTCGCTCTCGCTCTCCTTCTCCCTCCCCGGTTCGTATTCGCTCTGGCTTTGATCTTGGGCCTGGGCCCGGTTCGAGGAAAAACAGCATGTCTCCATCCAGGTCGCCGCAGCAGCGGGCGCCGCAGGATGTTATTGACGACTTCTGGGCCAACTTCACCACAAAAACCCCAGGCAAAGGTACGCAGTCCTTCTTCCCAGCACCTCATTCTCATCTTTTATCTAACCGCGAGCTATGCAGCTACTAGAGTCATTCCCTCCAATGTATACACAGACATAGTTGCCAAGAAGAGCAACCAGGTGCAGAATACGACAACTCAGGCCTCGTACGAGGATGCTGCGGCTATGTGCCGCGCCAAAGTCGCCAAGATTGTCAAGGAGTGTCGCCGTATCAACAAAAAGTACCGTGACCCTCACTTTGACATTGAGACGGACCTCAAGCTCCAAATCAACGATTGCCTAACTTCGATCCCCAACACGCGTCAGGGAACCCTTCCTGGCAAGGACTTCAAGCCTCAGAGCGCAAAGCGCGTTGTTGACGTCTTTGACAATCCGCAGTTTTACATTGACGGCCCAACCGCTAATGACGTGCGGCAGGGTCGTGATGGAGACTGCTGGTTGATGGCTGCGCTGTGCACTCTCAGCAACAAGAAGGGGCTCATTGACAAGCTTTGCGTAGCCCACGACCAGGCCGTCGGTGTGTACGGCTTCGTCTTCTTCCGTGACGGCGAATGGATTTCTGAGATTGTCGACGATTATGTATACTTCATCATGTTTCTTCTTTACTCAGGTCCTTGACTAACCATTAGCCAAGTTATATCTAACCAAACCCGACTACGACGAAGGCTTCCTTGACCGGGTGCTCTTTGATGACGTTGAGCGCATCAATTCCGAAGAGGCATACAGGCGTATCTACCAGTCCAACAGTGGCTGCTTGTATTTTGCACAATGCCAACACCCACAGGAGACGTGGCTGCCACTTTTGGAAAAGGCATATGCCAAAGCCCACGGCGATTATGCCGCCATTGAGGGAGGATATGGCGGTGAGGGTATCGAGGATCTCACGGGAGGCATCACGTCCGAGCTCTTCTCCACGGATATTCTTGACAAGGTGCGTCTTCCTGGTACAACTCCGTGTCTCTGGGGCTAGACAACTGACTTGGTTTGATGCAGGAGCGCTTCTGGAACGATGAATTGCTCAAGGTTAATCAGGATTTCCTCTTTGGCTGCTCCACTGGCGTTTGGGGGCTGGGCTGGGGGCAGCGGACTGGCATTGTCGAGCGCCACGCATACTCGGTTCAGAAAGCTATCGAGATTGATGGAAAGCGTCTCCTGAGACTCAAGAATCCTTGGGGCAAGGGGGAGTGGACTGGTCCTTGGAGTAAATAAGCCCTTTTGACATGCGCTCAAGTTATCATCATGCTAACAGCGGAACAGGCGATGGATCAAAGGAATGGACCCCCGAGTGGCTGATAAAGCTTGAACACCGGTTCGGCGACGACGGTGATTTCTGGATTTCATACGAAGATCTTCTTCGTAAGTACCAGGCTTTTGAGAGAACACGTCTCTTTGGTCCTGAGTGGCGCGTTGCTCAGACCTGGACCACTCTGAGTGTTCCCTGGGTTCTCGACTACCACGACACACACTTTTTCTTTACCCTGCCTAAGCCAGGCCCTGTTATCATTGCTCTTTCACAGCTGGATGAACGCTACTTCCGCGGCCTTGAGGGTCAATACATATTCGAGCTCGCTGTTCGAATCCACAAAGCTGGTCATGAGGACTACATTGTAAGGAGCCAGACGCCGTACCGGATGAGGCGTTCTGTCAACGTTGAGCTGGAGCTAGAACAAGGCGAGTATGAAGTCCGCGTCCGAGTCGACGCCGCACGGCTGGAAAATCGTCTCCCTGTTCAAGACGTTGTTCGCGCCAATGCAAAAGAAAGGCGGGACAAGCTTATCCGAATTGGCTTGGCTTATGACCTTTCACACAGTCGGGGGCGGATTGTCGAAACGGAGGAAGAAAAGGTTGCCCGAGAGGCATACGAGCAAAAGCAAAGGGGCAAAGAGCGGGCAGATCTCAAGCAAAGAGTCAAATCCAGCCGAGAAGAGCAATACTATATGGCGAAAAAACGTCGCGAAAGAGAGAAGAAGACGTTTGCGAAGAAAAGAGACAAGCAAAGGGCCAATCAAGCCAAATGGAAGGCTCGAGCGGCGAAGGTCAAAGCCGCAAAAGCTGAACAAATCGCCCGAGATTCTGCATCGACAAATCGCCATGAATATATGAGAACGCTTCCAGCTGATGAAGCAAAGGATGGCACCACTACTCCGGAGACAGGTGGCCCCGATCTCAGGGAACAAGCTCTCCTCACTCCTGATTCCAATCAGAATACCCCTGCTATTACAGCCACAGCTCCTGAAGATGTGGAGAGCGATTTGGGCGACGGGAAGAATGAGACCGACGCAGAGGACTTGTCAAGCTCCGAAAAACCAGCCAGGAACGGGGAAGGGCTGTTCAAGAACGCAAGGGTGGATAGGACACTGACGAGGTCAGGTCTCGACCATGGGAATTCTCGGTTGGCCCGTTCCCCCGATGTGACCGACTGCGAATCCGAGACTGAGAGCAATCTCAGCGACTTGAGTTCCCTGGATGAGCTTTCAGAGCGCGAATATGATTTTCGAATCAAAGACCTTCCACCGCTGGCGGCCGAGTCTACGGCTAAGCCGGGACCATTCGATGCAGACGAGGTTGAAAAGGATCCCTGGAACGCCGTTGTGGTTGTGGGACTGCGAGTGTACTACAGAGTCGACGACGGCGATGAGGACGCGGCTGTGAAGCTCAAAGTCATCCGCCCCAGCAAGTATGCCGCTGATGAAGACGAAGAGAAGGGTCGAGAAGAGGGTAAAGACTCCATGTCTGTAGGCCTCGATGTGGACGACAGTGCCAAAGACGCCACTCTGGAAGGAGGTGTTGGAGAGAGGAAGAAGAGCATCATGGGTGAAGCACGAAAGAAGCCGCTGGAGCCAAGCGACTAAACGAAACCTGGGAGAGCCATCTGAACAGAGGCATCATCACCACCCTACCTATAGCAACGCGTGTAGTCATTAGCAGCAATGTTATGTTGTATTGATTGAGCCCAAGGATGCGACATGTCATCAAAATAGGTGTCAAGAGGTCGTGCCATCGGGGGGATAAGCGAGTGTGGCATTGTTGAGCATCGGCAAAACGACAAAACGTCGCCAGCCCATCATTTCATTCGTTCGTAATGTGACATTTATAGAACAGTAAATATTACAAGCTGCTTCCGGCTCCAATGCCAACCATTGGCATAGCCCCCTCGCCGGGGGTCTTTCATCGATATACATGTCCAAGACTCCACGCAAACCCATCTATAAATAGAATCCATGAGGGCAAAAAACGCCCTGCTAATATGGCATACCCTAAGCAAGTGAAACTCGGGGGTTATCCAGCTCGAATAGTCAAGCCTCTTGATGTCAACCATGTTCTCATAGGTGACCGCGTTGCTTGCTTAGCCTTTTATAGCTACTCCCTTGTAGGACTCGGAGCTCGTGACCCGAGGCGGCGCCGGACTTGGAAGGCTTCTTTTGTTTTTCAGTGGGCGCCTCGCCGGCCTCCTCAAAGAAGTAGTGGTTTACACTATTGACATAGGCCACTCGCCAGGGGACAATGAGCTCCTCCTTTGCCGGGCCGCCGCCGCAGCTGCCCTTCATCTGCATGCTGGGAGGACTGTTGACGGCTAGAGCGAATAGGTTCTGCGGTTCCGTATAGTCCGTGACCAGGCCGGAGCGCATGATAAAGTAGAGGAGGCAAAACATATTGATGACGAAGACGAAGGCTAGAATGACGTAAAAAATGTTTTGCCAATTGCTGATGTGTCCAGAAGTGTACTCTTGCTTGATGAGCGAGGCATTGAAGGTCTGGAGCGCGCCTGGCTTTTCCAGTATCTGGCCTGGTGCTTGGTACTCCCAAAAGTGCCGAAAAGGCGACTCCATGGCACTGAGTAGGGAGATGGAGCTTCCGTATACAGCGAGCGCCTCTGCCATCGATGGGAGGTGGGCTGGGAGTGATGGCTGGGTAAGGGCCAACTGGGACAGAATGCGAGCGTTGGACGCGTTATTGTTAAGGGCACCACTATCGAGATCCATGGAAAACTTCCATTGCTCGGCCAAGTACTAGGGTGTGTTAGATGTTGACACGGCACATGATGTGAGACTTTAGGGGACTTACTCTCCAGGTCAAAGATGAAGGACCCGAGTCTTGACCAGGTCCAAATGATTGACGGTAGCTGACCGGATCGTCCTCGGCCTCGCAATGAGCCTTCATACTCGCATCCTCAGTCCCAGAAACATTCAGATGAGTTGAGCATTTCGGCGACACCCAAGACCGCATCTGGCAAAGGGTAAAGTTTTCAAACATGTTGTTCTTGGCCAGAATGTAGATGGAATCAGTCGCCTGAACACTTGCGTTGGTCAACAGATTAAAATCGGCAGGGTACTAGAGGTGTTGAATGCACGGTCAGCGTCAATCGCGCAAGTATAGATGGGAGAGAAAGGTGCATACCATTTGGAAAATCGGGGGACGTCGTTCATACTTGGGGCCCCATTTGAAGATGTCGTCGACCACTGTGCGGTTCAACCAATTCATCTTTCCGTCGTCTTTCTGCGGGGGCGGAATCTCGCCGAGCCAGCTCGCGTCCACGGGTTTGGTTTGATTTCCTACAGCCGTCAAATATGTTCGGCTGTTGGGCCACTCTGTGTATATGATGGGCTCTAGCTCTTTTGCGTCCATGTTGACACAAAGAACGTTGAGGGCGGGCGAGACGACGCCAGCTCGGACCGAGTATTCTCCTACGCCAGCAAGATCTTCAGGTTGTAAAATCTTGTTGGTAGGTCCTGTCACGGCAGCATATACTCCTGGGTGAGGCATAGCAAGAGTGACGTTGTTGACAATCCTGCCCGTCTTATTGAAGATTTCCGTCGTGTTGCTATACTCTTTCTCGATCCACGTAGATGACATTGTGATGTTGTCGTGTAAGAGCGTGTTTCCGGGAGGGCGCTTGCCAATGTCGGCAGTCATGGCTGTTCCATTCTTTTCGATTTTCGCCCAGGTATTCATAAAATTGAGCAGGTTGCGATATGACTGCCCAGAAAACTCGACATTCATGCACGACTCCTCAGCGTGGGAGCGGTCGAGCTCGGAAAGGGTGCCATCTTGCTTGACTGCCAGCCAAGGGCAAGCTTGTCTGACGAACGAGGGGTTGGCGTATGAAGAGCGCACGTAGCCTGATAGTTCCGTCGTTTCCCAGTTTCCGTACTTGAGCTTTGGCGACACCATTGCATCCGAAGCAGTTGTATAAAACGCAGCAGCGAAGGTGGCGGCGAGGGAGAGCACGCCGAGTACGGTTGCGGCGGCGGAGGGGAGTGATTCGAAGTGGGTTATGAGAGAGCCGGGCTGAATGACCCAGTTTCGCATCGTCATCTCGGCGAGGGTCATGCCCTTGCCTTTTCTGATGAGGGAGCGCCGGGTCAAGACCTGGCCAAGAAAGGAGATGAATACGGTCACAAAAGACATTTCGATTGTCTTGGCTACCAGAGCAGTGACCATGGTGGCCGTGGCTGGCTGAAAGCCCCCGTTGGAGTGAATTTTATGGCCCCATCGCGGCTGTACGACGGCAGTGACGAGCCAGAGGCCGCTCATGACTGTGGAATAGAAGGATAAGACATAGACCATGACAGAGAGCCAACTAGTTCTGGGCTGATGAATGTCTTTAGCAGAAGAGCAATAGCTCGGTGGCTGGCCTGTGAAAAGGTGGTAAGTAAGCTGGCGATTGAGGGCTGTGGGGGTTATTCCGAGCAAGTAATTACCAAACTTTTTGTAAAAGGTGTCGTCGTCAAAGTCGTCGTCCATTAAGGCGGGCGCTGTATTGCAAGGACCCGCATAGCCACTGTCATAGGTGAAGCCGTCTGGAGAATCGTATTTGTTGAGCTTTACGTCCTCTTTCTCGTAGACGGGAGGAAGCGGTTGAGTGAACTGGGTCGGGGGAGAGGTGGCACCGAGGGTAGGTGAGGTGCGGTTAGAAGCTGATGTGGTTTCAATGTAGCCTTGATGGGAGCGAGGCGTGTCGGGGGGGCTCTTGGTGCCTATGAGGGCTCGTTTGACGGAGCTGAGGGAGATGCCGAGGCCTTTGGAGTTTGGCGAGTCGTGGGCATTGGCGTCTGAGTTGGAGCCGTTGGCCATGTCTTGGGGCCCATCCTCTGGCATTCGCTGGTAGCCACCACGACTGAGGAGATTGGGGGATCGGAAGGGGTTGGCAAAGGTGCTTTTGGGCGAGTTTAAAGAGACGGGGATCCTGGGGGAAGAGGAGCGTGACACGAGTGAGACTTGGTCATCGTTATCGTCGTGTTGATGTTGATATTGATATTGGTGCTCCGAGACAGGTTGAAGCGGGTGAGATGATTCGGCCATTGTGAGGGAGCGACAAGGGTAAGGGCAGCTATGCTATGCAGTGCGACGGGGTCTGGCGAAATCAGGGCGATGTTTGCATGGCAGCAGCCGAAGTGATGGCGTCGACGCGACGAGAGAGAGAGTCGTGTTGACAGGCGCGTCGTGGAGTCGGAGTCGAGGAACAATCGTGGGATGAACAATGAGAGCGGGATTGGCGAGGTATAAGACGAGCGTGGTGATGGTCAAGGCGGAGCTCAAGAGGACATTGGGGAACCCAGCCAAGTAAGGATATTATTATTAGCAGTTGGCCGGGGTGTTGGCTGCAGGAATCAGACCAGGGTCATGTTAGCGGCGAAAGAGGCATCGCATCCTAGGAGCAGCATCGAAATGGCGATCGATGGCACTTACGAATCAGGCTTTGGCGGGAGCAACGAGTGAAGCAGACGGTGGGAGATGTCAACAAAAACACCAGATGCAACGATTCACAAAAAGAAGAAGAGAAGAAGAAGAGAACAAGACGGAGAGAAGAAGCAAAGCGGGAGACGACCCACAGGGATGACGAAAGAGCAGCAAAAGGGCAAGAGCAGCCAAGGGAAGGAAGGAGCAGGGAAGACAGGAAGGAGCAGGGGTGGCAGTGCCCTCTCTCGCCCTGTACTACATATGTACAACAACAAACAATGGCTGGCCAATTTACGCCAACAACCTACATAGGTAAGTTTGACAAATTTCCATCCCATCCCATCCCATCTTCAACACTCTCCACGGTGGTTGAGATGGATCGTGGCGTCATCTTGTTGTTCTTGGTTGCTGTAGATGATCGATGATCGCCGCGTGCTTCATGCGTCGCACTCGCCGAGATTCCCACTCTGGCTTGCCCGTCGGCCTCGTTCTTTTCCGGCCTTGTTTTCTCCAAATTCGCAATCTACCTGGTCCATGCTCGTCCGTCCGCCCATGAGCATTTCATCTGCCCATTGTATTTCATCCGCCCATTGCCAAATGGATTCCCTTGCTCAAACTGACAGGCCGCTTGGGAAATAACATGGAGAAGCACCCCTGGCAACGCCGTCTTTTAGCCTTGTTCTTAGGCCCACCCATGTTGCGCTTCCATCTCGACTTCCGCAATCTTTCGGCATGCAACGCTGAGGCTCAACTTGGCTTTTCAGCCCACTAATACTTGAAGAGCAGAAGCTATCATTCATGATACGCACTGACACTCACTCGCAATACCCAATGCATGCAGGTATATACAAACACTCTCGTCAACCAACACCCAGCCTAAATGCTGACTCTGGCTTCAACGCTGATCGTCTGTTTAGACTACCCCACGCGTGTGGAGTGCCGCGCGCCTTCAAAGCCACTCTCCAACATCCATGGCTGCTCTTGTAGGTGAATAGCAGATTTCACCATTGCCTAGGTACTCAAATCTCATTCATCAACTCGGAATACCTGCATCAAAAACATGGCGCCAAGAGGCCTCGCAGTAACCCATATTCAACGTTCCCAAAGCCCCCAAACTCCAGCAAATCATTGTCACCCCGGCCTGCAACATGCCCTTTAACCAGCTTTCATCTCAGCCTCAGCTCATCACAGCCGTCGGTGTCCGTCTCTGCTGGCTGCCCGCTCCGCCCCTCCTCTGGTTGCCAGGTCGCGCCAGCGTGTACTTGGCAAAGGCTCGCGCCAGCGCCTTCTTGCAGCTGACCTTTTGGCTGCCAACGAAGCTGTCCACTGTCACCGCAATCGCACGGTCAATGTCTTGCGTCGAGCAGTACTCGGACAGTCGCATCCGGCAGAATGCCTCGCTGATTCGGATAATGGCCTCGAGATGGCGCACCTACTCTCCAGTTAGCAATCTGATCCTAGCCACAACATCCACCGTCCTTCACCACCTCGACATACCGTAATTGGGTAGGCACCCGTGGCCAGGGATTCTCTTCGCATGTCGGCAAAGAGTCGTGCAACCTTGTCCTCGTCCATGTGATATAGCTTCGGGCTGACTCGGTCTCGCGCGTACAAAATGTACTTTCTCAGCAGCTCCTGAGGGATCTCACCCTGTTTGGTGGTTGGGGCCGAGGCCGATGTGCCCTGAGTCTCGGCTTGCGTTGCCGAGTCGTGCTCAACATCCATCGAGTCTGCCACGGCCTGTGACAACGGATGACTGCGGCTGTGAGAACCCACAATGAAGCGTGCCAGTCGCTCGTCCTCTTCCGGCTCGACAGTGTCTCTTACCACGCAGAGAATATCGAATCGGGACAGGATAGGCTCTGTCAGCTCCACGTTGGCAGCAAATGGAATCGTCGAGTTGTATCGCCCACCGATCGGGTTGGCCGCCGCAATGATGCCACATCGCGCCTGAAGAGTGGTCACAATACCGGCCTTGGAAATGGAAATCGTCTGCTGCTCCATAGCTTCGTGGATCGAGGTTCGGTCCTGGTCATTCATCTTGTCAAACTCGTCAATCAGACAGGTGCCTCGGTCAGCCAGGACAAGAGCACCACCCTCCAAGGTCCACTCGCTCGTCAGCGGATCGCGACGAACACTGGCCGTCAGACCGACGGCACTTGCACCTTGGCCAGTAGCAAAGACGGCTCGGTGCGCCGTCTTCTCCACGTACTTGAGGACCTGTGACTTGGCCGTACCGGGGTCGCCCAGCAGGAGAACGTTGATGTCTCCACGGATATGGTGGGCGCCTTTGGTCGTCTTGGCTACGCCTCCAAACAGTGATAGTGCCACCGCCGTCTTGATGTCTGTGTGTCCGTAGATACTCGGTGCCATTGACTGAATAATCTTGTCCACAATGTTGGGGTCCCTCGAGAGCTTGCGGATTTTGTGCTCGTCTTCCTCCGTCATGCGGAAACCAGCCAGCTGGTCATGAGACTTGACGACGTTGTTTGCTTCCAGGATCGTGGCAAACACTGGGAAACCGTTGCGGTTGTTGAGTTGGGCATCGTAACTGTTGCGGTAGATTCCCGTCACCTCGATTTCTTCACCAGGCTTCGCCTTGTCAATGAGGTCCCAGAGCAGGATGACCTCACGGTGACGGGGCAGACGGCCGGCAGGGACAGTGCCGGGGGATTCTTGGAGCGTGAGCTTCTGGTAGTTGCGATAGACCGTCTTCTCAGAGTTGAGGGTAAAAGGTCCCCGAGACTGGCAGTTCTGACAGTAGCTGATCCTGACCTCAACGTTGGACTCCTGCTGGAATGGCCCCAGTGTCACGCCGCATTTGCTGCAGTCGAACTTGACATATTTGAGCTGAGGGAACACTCCGCTGCGGCGAGTGACGACACCGCTAACACGGACAAGACAGTTGAGGTGAGACTGGCGAAGCTGTCGCAGGGTATAGTGGACCGGCAAGTCGAAAACACGGACATGGATCTCTGAATGGATACGCTCGTAGTCTGGGTAATGAAGCAGAACAACGTCCATGGCAACCTCGTCAAACAGCTTAAGCATCTCAACGGGCGCATTGGCCAAAAAGTATGCGAGGATGGCCTTGCTCTCGGACAGGTGCTCGTACGAGACTTCGAGGGACTCGGCGTTGATCTCACCGAGGGTTCGGATACGGTTACCGTAGACGGACGAGCCAGATGCGTCAGTGTATGAGGTCAGGAAAGCCTTGAACTCGCGCTTGATGGTCCTCTGAACAGAGGGCTGCGAGACCCATTCGGTCAGACTGGCGGCCTTGACGTCTCCCAGCGTCTCGAGCGACAACTCCTCGGTCATGATGTCGGCATCCATCATGTCGTCTGGGTCCTCGTCGTAGTGGTGGCGCCGACGCCGGGGCTGGGCGGTGAGGTCAATGTCGCCTTCCTCATCGTCGCCGGGGAGGAAAGCAGCCGGGATTCGCTGACGACGTGCGACTTCTCGGTCTCTGCGGTTGAGTTGGGCCTCGAGCTGTCGTCGTGCGGCCACATCCATGTCTCCGTAGTCACCCTCGTCGTCAATATCAATGCCCTCGTAGACATCGCCCTCCCTATCCCGGTAGTCGGCCTCGAAGCCTTCCCTGAACAGGTCCACATCATCTTCGGCCATCTCGTCCAGGTCGTCCAGGTCGTCCTGGATCTGGGCCTCCTCCTCAATGTCGTCGTCATCGTCGACGCCGTGCGCAATGTTGAACTCTGCAGGGGGGGAAGACGGCATGGGGCTTGAGCCGAGGCCGGCGGAAGAGGCAGCGTCATCGCCTCCTGCTCGTGACCGGGACCGCTTGCGACTTGACCGCGGCGCCGTTTGGCGGTTGGCAGATGCTGGGTGATCTCGGAGTGGGGAACTGACGAGAAGTCAGTCGTCTCCTTTTTGCCAGACAGGCCGGTTAGGGAGAATGCATTCTGTGATGTGCTTACCTCATGATGGCAGAGCCCCTTCTGAGCAGTTTGTGCGATGCGATTAGGTGCTATTGCTGGGGGACAATGGTGCGAAAGGAAGCGGTTGTTTGGGTGGTGGTTTAACTACTGCGTTGCCCAGACAAAGTTATGCAGACGAGGGGTCGGATTATGTAGAAACAACAAAGGGACAACGCCAAGTGGAGGCTCGAGAGAGTGCAATTTCGCGTATCGAGACGCGCCTCGACGCGTAAAGTGACGGCGCCAACTTACTGCTAGGCCTGATCCGGCGAGCTCGCGTAAAGTGGTAAGCTGAGGGTGGTAATATCAAGACAATAAACAGTGGCATCATCAGCAGCCATTTCTCTTAGGCTGTGTGAACGGCTTTATTTTGTCTGCTAGCATCATTTCCATCATCGTTTGTCATTCTCACGTCGCCAACTACGACATTTGTCCTGCCTGCAACATCAGCTTCTTCACTGTCTCTTCTCAGCTTCTGTCATCTATCGCATCAACTCAATTCGCATCCATTGCGCGACAAGACAATCATCAGCCATCAGACGACAACATTAGCCATGTCGACAGATCCTCCCTCGGCGTCTGCCAACGAGACCAGCAAGGGTCCTGCAGCTCGCAGCAACAGCTTCTCCAACAAGTCGCACGTATCCGACGAATCCCAGACGGCTGCCGAGTAAGAGAGAGAGCCTCGCATTCCCATGGCCACTATCGTCGTTTCTAACAATGTGTCACTAGGTTCATCCGCAGTCAAGAACTACTCGAAGCCGATGCCCGCGAAGCCCTTCCCTACGTAAGCTGTCGTCCCTCTCCGTCTTTTCCCAAGCGCAATCCTGACGTTATTGTCAGAGCATCGAGAACTGCACCAAGATCCTCGGCCCCCTGCGACAAAACGTCTTTGCGTGTCTGACATGCAACCCGGCGCCTGCAAAGGCCGGCGATGCCTGGTCTCCTGCCGGTGTCTGCTACGCCTGCTCTGTGCAGTGCCACGGCGAACACACTCTAGTCGAAATCTTCCAGAAGCGAAACTTTACCTGCGACTGCGGCACGACGCGCATACCCTCCACGACTCCGTGCACCTTGCGCGCGGACAAGACGACGAATACGCGCAGCGGAGTCCACTCGGAGGAGGCCGATGCCAATAACAAGTATAACCAAAACTTTGGCAATCGGTTCTGCGCGTGCGAGTGCGACTATGACCCGTTCCAGCAGAAGGGAACCATGTTCCAATGTCTTGGACTGGGGACCGCAGAGACGGGAGGGTGTGGAGAGGATTGGTACCATCCAGGCTGTGTTGTCGGCATGGGGCCAGAGTGGTTTGACAAGATGGATAAGAAGAAGCAGGCCAAGGCTTGTACGAAAAACACCGACGACTCCCAATTAAAGCCCATCTCGGAAGAGGCCGAGAATGGTATAGACGAGACGGCAATCGAAGACGACGACGAAGACGACGAGGTCCCAATGCCGCCTGGATTTCCCGACGAGGAGTCTTTCGAGGGGTTCATATGCTACAAGTGCGTCGAGTCGAACCCATGGGTAAAGAGGTACGCTGGCACATCTGGCTTTTTGTCCGCCGTGTTCCTCGAGCAGTCCAGCGCAGAGATTGAAAGTGGGACGCAAGAGAAGGGAGACGATACCCTGGCCTCTCGAAAGCGCAAGGCGGAAGACGAGGAGACCAAGGATGCAGATTCAGAAGCCAAGCGCATCAAGACGGAAGTGACCGAGGCTGGCAACGCTGCTGATATCGAAGCGGTAGCCGCGTCTACTGCTGAGGAACCGTCTGCCGCAGATGTCACTGCGAAATGCAAGCTGCCCAACCTGCCGCCGGCCCCAGAAGGCCGCTTCTCTCTGTTTTTCAAGGACGATTTCCGGGAAAGGTTCTGCCGCTGCTCCTCGTGCTACCAATTCCTTAACCCACACCCGCAGCTGCTCGAGGAGGAAGAGGTGTACGAGCCGCCCATCTCCGACGGCGCAGCATCGCAGCACGGAGGCTCGACGCAGGGCAGCGGCAGTCTCTTGGAGCGGGGCGAGAGCGCGCTGCGCAACGTGAACCGCGTCAAGGCGATTGAGGGGGTCATGGCGTACAACCACCTCAAGGAGAAGCTCAAGCCGTTTTTCCAGCAGTTTGCCGAGAGCGGGCAGGCCATTGGCGCAGAGGACATCAAGTCGTACTTTGCCAAGCTGCGAGGCGACGAGGCTGGGATCAAGGAGGCGGGCGAGGCGGCGGCGTCTTCCAAGGACGCCGAGGATGATCAACGCCGGGAGCAGGGCGGCTACTAACGTGGCGTGCCGTTGGATACGGGATGGACGGCCCATTGGGCATTACAATGTAAAATTCTTGTACGAGTAAATGATGGAAGGGATTTAAGGTTGGGGACTGAAACGGACAAGTTTACCGACGGGTGCAATAACATACGCAAATATGAACAGCGAGCTGCTCGTAGCCAAGAGGCTCCATGACGAAGACGTTGTAATAGCCCAAACACCGGCCCCAAGCCCCAGATTACCATAACTATCCCATCCTATCCGTACACGCCATCAAAGGGGGGTATCGCTGACATGAAAAACCGACGCACCGGCCAAGCCGCCCTCTTTTACTGCCCCGTCGTGGAGCCCGTGCTCGAGGCGGCGCTGAGCGGCCGCGGGGGCAGAGACGACGTGTCGTGGCCGGCCGAGTCCTCGCGCTGCATGGCGATGCCGCCCATGAGGCCCATGGGGGGCGGGGCCATGTGCAGCTGCTGCTGCTGCTGGCCGTCGCTGTCGTCTGCCTGGCTGTCGAGCTGCTCCTGGGCGGCCTTGAGGTCGAGGTCATGCAGGCGGACCTTTTCGGCCGGGTCGATGATGTCGTCGTCGTCAGACCAAAAGGCGTCGTCGTCGTCGAGCTCGGGCATGGCCATGCGCTTCCAGAAGCGCAGCTCCTGGCGGGCGGCGCCGTCGTCGACGCGGCGGCGCCAGCGGTCCTCGTCCTGGTCGTAGCGGCGGCGGAACTCGCGCAGGTTGTCGTTTGCGCGGCCGGCGTGGTGCTGCATCTGCCAGATGTGCTCGCGCAGGCGGCTGTTTTCGTCGCGGGCGTCGGCGAGCTGGCGGCGGTAGGAGCGGTGCCAGGCGGCCACGTCGGTGACGTGCTTGGTCTTGTACTCGTGGAACTGGCGCAGCATGAGGGACATGGCGTTTGCGTACTGGGAGACGAGGTTGGCGTTTGCGTCGCGGCTGAACTTTGCCTTTTCGAGGGATTCGGTGAGGAGGGAGACGAGCTGGTCGAGGTTCTTTTGCTGCTCTGCAAGAGGTCAGTATAGATTCGGTAGAGGATGGAGGTCAGTATGGATTCGGAAGAGGCTGTAGAAGGACATGTGGATGGATTCGGTAGAGGCTGGATTGATGGCGCATACCGTCAAGTTCGTCGGCCGCATCCTCAATCACGTCGTGGTTGCGCTGGCCGTGCGCCTTGGCCTTGCTCCTCACTCTGCCCAGCCCCGTGACAATGTCTTCGGTGACTCGTCTGTTCTCTGCTAGCTGGCGGCTGAGCTCCTCGACCATGCCGTAGATGTAGTTGAGCTCGGCCTGGTGGCCGGCGGGTGTTGGCACAGGCATGCCGGCGGGGAGATTGACGCCGTTCATGCCGTTCATGGCCGATTGCGCACGTGGAAGCCGATGACGAGGGGAGTTGCAACTAAGCACAAGTAGCTCTCGGGCGGGAGGTGAGGCTGAGGTTGTGTGACGAGGCTAGAGTTGCTTTGCTGTGGTGTGCTTGGTTGTCGATTGTCTCCAGGCGTTGCCAGCTGTGAGGGCATGCGCATGCAGTGCTGCCAGGTGGGGCCAGCTGGCAGCCTCGTCCAACGATAACGGGCTGATGAACTGACAACTGACGAGAATCAACCGTCAACCACGTCTACCTTGTAAAGTAGAGGCTACATGGTGAAAGAATCATGGTATTGGACTACGAAGATATTATCCCCAAGACTCACACGGTTCTGTCGTTTATAAATTTCCACAGTGTCTGTACATTGGGGCCTGTCAATCTCGTCGCAGCGGGTTCCGTTCCGGGATACACGTTGAGATGATGTTGCTTTACGCCCTTGGGTTTCGTCTAGACACAGAGATGAGGTAGGTTTACTCCACGGACGAGCAACAATTCAGCGTTCGAGAGCAGACGCTTCATCGTGAACACAATGTTTCATTGTCTATCCCTTGCAACCGTGAGTTTCCAAACATGCTGATACTTCAGATTCCAAATGCTGGCGGGAGAGTGCCCAATGGATAGATGCACCTTGAATAGGCAGGCCCATGAGAAAGCATATTTAGATATTGCAATCTCAGGAATCTCATGAGCCAGACTCATCATGGCAGCTCGTCGAGTTCATTCAAGCACGCCGTTTGGAATCCAAAAGGTGGTTGTGGTTGGGCTGCTCGGTGCGGCTACTCCAGTCCTGCAGGGTAGCTGGATCTGCACTTTTGGAATCCATCGCGTTAGAGTTTGGGATCCTCGACGCCATTTCACCTCGAGGAACAGAACCGAACCGAGCCATTATTTGTAATACTTGGCCCCCATCAACTGACTAAGTCTCCTTGGCCGCCTTTGCGCCACGATGAGAATGACGGCCGAGTGGGGCCTCTGTTCGGTTCCATCGGGGACGTTTCAGTCGAGGCCATTCTTCGAGAAGCAGCGGCATTGACGTCAGCGACTTATTCCCGAGAATTGGTGGAGTGGCTGTTCCTTGCATCTGGGGAACCGACTGCAGCGCGGTGGATTGCAAATGGCGGCATTGCGTGGTCGATGACAAATGCCAGACTCTGCATTAAGAGGCCGAGTTTGATATAAAAGCCCATCGCCAGCTCGCCGAGAAGCTCCCCTTGAGTCCCTGACCATACCCATCTATATACCATTTATACCCCTGAATCTGATAATATCTATCAAAATGGGCTCCATCGCTACTACTCCCATCATCCCCAACAAGGCCGCCAAGGGCGTTCCCTTCTTCACGCCGGCTCAGGAACCTCCCTCCGGAACGGCTCTGGACCCCCAGCCCGATGGATCTGCCATCCCCAAGCTCTTCACTCCCCTCCAGATCCGCGGAGTCAAGATGCAGAACCGTATCTGGCTCAGCCCCTTGTGCCAGTACTCGGCCCAGAACGGCTCTCACACGCCATGGCACCTGACTCACCTGGGAGGCATCGTCCAGCGAGGTGTAAGTTGAAGCAGTTGCCCAGCGTTGAGATGGCATCATCCAGCTAACAATAACGTCCTCTCCAGCCCGGTCTCACCATGGTCGAAGCCTCTGCCGTCCAGGCCAACGGCCGCATCACCCCCGAGGACTCGGGCATCTGGCTCGACGAGCACATTGAGTCGCTCAAGTCGATCGTCGACTTTGCCCACAGCCAGAACCAGCACATCGCCATCCAGCTGGCCCACGCTGGCCGCAAGGCCTCATGCGTTGCCCCGTGGCTGAGCCTCGGAGCGACGGCCACCAAGGAGGTCAACGGATGGCCCGACGATGTCGTCGGCCCCAGCACCGAGCCCTTTGCCGACGGCTACCCGACGCCCCGATCCATGACCATTGCCGAGATTGACCAGGTCAAGAAGGACTTTGTCGCCGGCGCCAAGCGCTCCATTGCCGCGGGCTTCGACGTCATTGAGCTTCACTTTGCCCACGGCTACCTCGTCTCGAGCTTCCTCACCCCGGCCGTCAACAAGCGGACCGACAAGTACGGCGGCAGCTTTGAGAACCGCACCCGCCTGGCCCTCGAGCTCGTCGACGAGGTACGCGCCGTCATGCCCAAGGACATGCCGCTGTTTGTGCGCATCAGCGCCTCGGACTGGCTCGACACCAACCCCGACTTCAAGGGCGAGAGCTGGACCATCGACGACAGCGTCAAGCTGGCCACCATCTTTGCCGACCGCGGCGTCGACGTCCTCGACATTTCCAGCGGCGGCAACCACCAGCAGCAAAAGGTCAGCGGCGGGCCGGGCTACCAGGCGCCCTTTGCCAAGGCCATCAAGCGCGCCGTGGGCGACAAGATGCTCGTGAGCGCCGTGGGCAGCATCAAGGACGGCAAGACGGCCCAGGACATTATCGAGGGCGGCAAGGACAAGGACGACACGCCCCTGGACCTCATTGCGGCCGGCCGCATGTTCCAAAAGGACCCCGGGCTGGTCTGGACGTGGGCCGACGACCTCGGCACCTCGATCCACGTTGCCAACCAGATTGGCTGGGGATTCGGAGGACGGGCGACGCGCAAGCCTGCCGTGCAGAGCCTCCCTTGAGTTGGGATGCAAGAAGGCATGGACTCGTTTATGTTGAAATATAGAAAGCCAGTTTTGATAAATCTAGACTAGGCGGGAGCTTCCGTTGGGACCGCCTCGGGCATGAGTATGCTCGCATAACAAGATTTACGTTTCATGAACTGTTGCTTTGACCAGACCTTTGTGCTGTTTGCTCGTAGTGTGCAAGGGAGAGTTGAGAATGGGTATATATATTGAAAAAGGAGACAGCTTTGAAACATTGCTTGACCGTCTGCAAAGCCCGAGACAAATAGAAGTCGAATATAGTTGGCAACTGTTGGACTGGCAGCTGTCTATTGCTCACGCCTACTGACATGTCACCGGCTTCGCACTCGATACTCAACCTAGTCACTTATACAAGTTGTCTGATAGAGAGCACGTCCAAAGCAGCCCGAGTCGTGAAAACGACCCAACGAGCACATCCACGACTCATCCCGTTTCAGCATGCGGCGCACGGTGACGAGCCCACACACTCGCCAGACGTCGGTGTCTCGAGGCATCCCTCCACAGCCTGCTTTGCGAGGAACGGCCTCTTGATTCTGGATAACGTGCTGCAGTAGTTGTCCTCGATGGAACATGGGAAAGAGTCTCTGGACAGGCCCACAGCCCCCTACGGCCCGATTTGTGCAGGCTGTTGCGTGCAATGCCAGATGGCACCTACGCTGGAGATACCACTGCATTGCCATGCGGTGTGGGCTCGGAGGTTTCTGCACATTGGGTCTATCCCGGCTCAGGAGTATCGTTGCCCAGCTCTGGTGACGTGCTGATCTCTTCTGGCATGGTGCAGTTGGCCTAGATAGCCTTGGGCCACTTGCTCCTCTTACCGCAACGACTACGTCTGACCGTGGTTAGAGTTATTTGAATCCTCCAGGCTTGATGTCATCTAAATCTTCCGCCGCCGTCGTCGTCACGCTCCTCCTGCCAAGCTCGCCCGGGGTCACTGGCACCAGGGTCACTGGCACCAGGGTCACCTGGGCGCCGGTTACATGGCCACTAACCCACTTGCCGATTCCGTTCGGGTCATTTTCAGACTGTCGGTACAGAGCAACGGGGGTCTTATGATGTACCACAGAGTCTCTTGTGCTGGACGTTGGGAAAAATCACCAGACGTGGCGACCATGACGTGGGGAGTGGGTGTGGATCACGAAGCTATCGCGGGTTTAGCTGTAAGTGGACTCGAGGCACGAGTCAGGAGCCGAGGCTATTCGCACCAGGCAGAGTCTGTATCAAGGGTATTGTATGATAAGTAGTATCATGGACAACGGCATTGACAATGTGGATCTACTGTCAGAAGTTTGTTGCCCGGCACTTCCTTGTTAATTGGGCTCTGCGGCGGAGCGGGTGCCTTGCATTGTGGAAGCCAAGGATGAGCCGAAGGATCCAACTTGTTAGAGCCTCTTAGCTTGCGCCCCATTCATAGTCCCGTGTAAATCTCCGACGTTGACCACGTGCGTGTTCAAGACGAAGCGTTGCCTTTCTCTGATGGAGTTGTGATGCCAAGATGGTGATACGGAGTAGTATACGGAGCAGTACGGCATTGGCATCACCAACTATATGAGTGTAACACATAGAATGCAACTGCTAACTTGTGTAGTTGTTCCCTTGAGGCATCTCGCTCAGTCACACTCAGTCACATTCACTACATTGTTGTGCTGGAAGCAACGCCATGTCACCGGCTCTAATCCAATCTCAACCTCAACCTCATCTTGACTCTCATGACCAGCTTCCACAACAACACAGCAACTCTCTCTTGTCTTCTCTTCAACATACCCCTGCCGCACAATTACCGTTGCGTCCCCGCCTCCTCTAGCCTCTCTAGCCTCTCCATAGGCGTTCTACTAGCCAATCTATTATCTCGGCGGTCCATCCCTGCCCCGTCCCAAAACGCACATGATGCGCACACTGGGAGCCAATGTCTCACGTCGCACCAAACCGGCCACGCGACTTGTCCATATGGACTGTGAAACCTGCCCTTTTCTGCCTCTGCAGTGTACCATACCAGCTCGTGATGCATCACCAAAAAAAAGAATCAGAGAGGTTGGCCTGCTTCACATATCGTCTTCGAAGTTCTGCCATCCTCTCCCACAAGACAGAGCACAACTCTGCGGAATGCTACGCCGAGTCACCAGGGCGTGCAGCAATTGCCCCAAAAGGCCCAGTCTGCTGCTTCTGCCCGCTGCTTTTGCTTTGATGATGATCGCTAGTTAGCGTCCTGCCCTTGTCCCGCTCCCCCAATGTTTCATGGAAAACGCCATGGGGCGATATGCGATGTCTTGGTATTAGTGAATCCAAGGAATCCTATCATCCCGGTAGCTCGAAATGGTGCTGTGCAGAGAGGCTCAGGCGTCCCGTCTATAAAGGAGCCGCGCAACTCGACCCGTCCACCAAGATGTTAGCCCGGTCCGTAGGCCTCTCCATCTCAGCTTCTTCACATCTCTCAAAGACCTGGTTATAGGCACTTTCTCAATAGGCCCAAATATTCGATATTGGCCATGCTGCTTTGCTGGGCAGTCCGTCTGTGGGTTGTCGGCCTGGCCGCCGCAGCCACCGTGGGCGATAGAGCCCCCATCGAGGAGTCCGTTGCCATCGAGGAGCGAGCCGCCGGCGATGAGAAGGTCAACATGTTTGATCTGTCAAGATGCCCCGGATACAAATCAACCAGCGTCAAGTCCACCCCGAATGGCTTCAGGGCTGCTCTCAGGCTCAGGGGCAAGCCCTGCAATGCCTATGGTGATGATCTAGACAACCTCGTTCTCGAGGTTACCTACGAAACTGGTAAGTCCAAAGATATGTCAGAACTAGAGCAAACTCTTAACACTAGACAATAGAGGACCGCATCCACGTAAAGATCCAGGATGCCGCCGAAAAGGTATACCAGGTCCCCGAGTCCGTCTTTGCACGACCCGGCGGCGCCAGCTCCTCCAAGGCCTCCAAGCTCAAGTTCAGCTACACCCAGTCGCCCTTTAGCTTCAAGATTACGCGGCGCAGCAACAACGAGGTGCTGTTTGACACGTCGGCGGCGTCGCTCGTCTACGAGAGCCAGTTCCTCCGGCTCCGGACCAAGCTGCCCCGGGATGCCCACCTATACGGCCTCGGCGAGCACTCGGATGCCTTCCGGCTCAAGACAAAGGGCTACATCCGCACGCTCTGGAACCAGGATAGCGCCAACATTCCCGGAAACGCAAATCTCTACGGCAGCCAGCCGTTCTACATGGAGCACCGGTCCACGGGCTCGCACGGCGTCTTCTTCCTCAACTCCAACGGCATGGACATCATGCTCGACAACAAGAACGGCAAGGACCAGTACCTCGAGTACAACACGCTGGGCGGCGTGCTCGACTTCTACTTCATGGCTGGACCCTCGCCCATTGACGTGGTCAAGCAGTACGGCGAGGTGTCCGGCCTGCCTCAGCTGCAGCCGTACTGGGGACTCGGGTATCACCACTGCAGGTAAGAGAACGGCCATGGTGTCTGGTGTCTGGTGACTGGACGAGAGAAGCGAAGGCTGCTAACCACACGATGCCCCAGATACGGATACCAAGACGCCTTTGCGGTAGCCGAGGCGGCGTACAACTACTCCAAGGCCAAGATCCCCGTCGAGACCATGTGGTCCGACATTGACTACATGGACCGGCGCCGCGTCTTCTCCGTTGATCCCCAGCGCTTCCCCATGTCGACATATCGCCAGCTCGTCTCGCATCTGCACTCGCGCGGGCAGCACTACATTGTCATGGTCGACCCGGCCGTGGCGTATGCCGACTACGGCCCGGCCAACCGCGGCCTCAAGCTGGATGCCTTTCTCAAGCGGGACAATGGCTCCGAGTGGCTCGGCGTCGTCTGGCCCGGCGTCACCGTCTTCCCCGACTGGTTCTCGAGGAACATTGGCGCCTACTGGACCGGCGAGTTCAAGCGCTTCTTCAGCAAGTCCAAGGGCGTCGACATTGATGGCCTCTGGATCGATATGAATGAGCCCAGCAACTTCCCCTGCCCCTTTCCCTGCGACGACCCCTATTCCAAGGCAAAGAACTACCCGCCCAAGCCCCCTGCGGTGAGAAAGCCTCCGAGAGCGCTTCCGGGATGGCCATGTGTCTTCCAGCCTCCTGGATCAAAGTGTAAGCGTGACGAGGTGGAAGTGCCGGCCGCAGAGGAAGAGTCGGAGCTGGAGTCGCAGATGACTCTTGATGATGCCAGCGATGACCAAGTCCCGGCCGAGACTCTCTCCAACGACGCCAAGCGCCAGAACGGCAACAATGGCAGATACATGGGCCTCCCCAACCGCAACCTCCTCTACCCCAAGTACTCCATCCACAACAAGGCGGCCTACCGACCCTCATGGAACGCGGCCAAGGGCGGCCTCTCGAACCGCACCGTCAACACCAACGTACGCCATCAGAACGGGCTGACCATGTACGACACGCACAACCTGTACGGGCACATGATGGCCGACAAGTCGCACGACGCCATGCTGGCCCGGCGGCCCGGCGAGCGGCCCCTCGTCATCTCGCGCAGCCTCTTCGCCGGCGCCGGCCGCAAGGTCGGCCACTGGCTCGGCGACAACGCCTCGTCGTGGCCGCACTACCGCGCCTCCATCCGCACCATGCTGGCCTTCACCTCGCTCTTTCAGATCCCCATGACGGGCTCCGACGTCTGCGGCTTCAACGGCGACGCCACCGAGGAGCTGTGCGCCCGCTGGGCCGCCCTCGGCGCCTTCCAGCCCTTTTACCGCAACCACAACTCCTTCAAGAGCAAGCCCCAGGAGTTTTACCGCTGGCCCTCGGTCGCCGAGAGTGCCCGTCGCTCCATTGCCATCCGCTACCGTCTGCTCGACTACCTCTACACGGCCATGTACCGCGCAAGCCGCGACGGCAGCCCGGCGCTCTACCCCGTCTTCTACCTCTACCCCAACGACAAGGCCTCGTGGGCCCTCGAGCTGCAGTACTTTTACGGCCCCGGCATCCTCGTCGCCCCCGTCACCGAGCAGGGCGCCACCAGCGTCGACGTCTACCTGCCCAAGGACAGGTTCTACGACTGGTACACCCACAAGACCATTGAGGGCAAGGGGGCCAAGGTCCGCTTCAGCAACCTCGACACGGCCAGCATCCCGCTCCTCATCCGCTCCGGCATCATCATCCCCGCCCGCGTCTCCTCGGCCAGCACGACCAAGGAGCTGCGCACCAGGAACTTTGAGCTCATCGTGCCCCCCAACGCCGCCGGCCGCGCAGAGGGCGAGCTGTACCTCGACGACGGCATCTCCCTCTACCCAAAGCAGTCCACCCTCGTGCGCTTCTCCTACGCCAACGGCAGGCTCACCACCTCGGGCTCCTTCAACGGCTACGCAAACGTCAAAATCAGAAAGGTCACCGTCCTCGGCGGGCCCTGCAAGTCTGCGGGCGGCAGCCGCGATGCGAGCAGGACCTTCAAGACCAATCTGCCCCTCAACAGGCCGGCGACGTTTACGGTAAACTGTTGATGAGCGTATTTAGTTGACCATTTGTGATTCTTCTGTAGTATACAACTTGCCTAGTAATATATGAACATAGCATACAACGTGGTTCATGTGACAAAGTGTTGTTTGTAGACGACGACTCCGTGTTAGGTTGGTGAAGCAAAGCCGCTCCCTAGGACGCCGTAAGCCCCTGTGACATGGGAAAAGTGAAGCCAAGTAAATCAGAAGTCAACGGTAATTTTGCCGAGACTCTGAAAAGGCTGAGACGGTTATGGCATGTCGTTGCAGCAATATGCACTCGCCGGCTGTCAATCAGCGTGCTTAGTTTCTGCATGAGATGAGGCCGCTGTCATAGTAGCACTGCTCTGGTGATTGCTTGTCCTTTTGAACGCTGTAGGGTTTCATTTGTGTCTTTTGTGTTCGCTTCCAAGTTACAATACATCTTTTGTCGTACTGTACCGACTCCCTTCTGTCTGCTTTCATGCCTGACTAGGCTTCCCATTCCAGGCTCCAGAAACACATAAAACGCCCTTTTCCAAAAACCACGCCGTCAAAGTCCAAGGAAACTCCGTCAGGCGAGCGAGCACGTACCAAAATAGGCAATCAACACTGATGCAGCTTATCATGTACTTCGTTTCGTCGTTGCGTCGAAATTGCCCCGCGGGCTTTGCATCTCACTGATTGAAGAAGCAGGGTAGCCAGAGGCCGACACATCATGGTGGCTCCCACACCTCGGGTGAATTAGCATCGGTTCAGGTTTCAATCTCCATCCTGTCGTCTGTGGCCCTCGAATCCAGTAACGAAGACTCGTCGGCATGAGAGTTTTCCAACATTGACACGGAAAGTGCATCCTTGACATCAGACGCTGATGGTCCAGCACCGTTGCCTGGTCCTGCGCCGACGGCGTGGCCGGCCGAGAGTCGATATTCGCCGTCTTCATTTGGCTCAATAATGCCTTCATCCAAGGCCCATTGCGTCAGAAGACGATCAACACCAAGACTCTGGCCTTCTCCCTTTTCCATATGTCGTCCCACGTGCTCGGTCCACTCATCCCACGAAGACGGCCCTTCAAAAACACTCTGGCAGTCCGACTTGGGACAGGCCGAGCGTTGCGGAGGCAGACGCCGCTGCACAAGGCAAGACTGTTGCATATCCTTGACGTGCGTGTCCCACTCCGTTTGCAGCTTGCTGTCACCCTTGGCAATGGCCCTCTTGATCTGAAATGGCGCATGCATGCGACGAAGGTGCTGTGTAAAGAGATCCTTTCTGTTGAACTCGTTGCCCTTGCCTTCAGCTGTGCTCTGCGGGCAGGCAGAGCAACGATAGTATTGCAGGCAAAGGTGCTGCGAAGCAATGTGCCGTTTCCATTCGTTCTTTGACCCAAACGTGCTGGTACAGCCTGCAAACGAGAACGCGCACGGAAACGGACGAGTGTGCGCAGCGGCGATGTGCTTTCGCAACGACGACGAGTCCTTGAAGGGCGCGTGACTACAGAGGCCGCAGCGCGTGTCTTGCTTGGGCAACGATCGTCTGGGCGCCTTGATTCGTGTGCTTGGGATACCCTTCAAGTCCATGGACATGGTGGAATCATCAAGTCCCGCTTCGCTAGCTTCGTGACCAGAACCTGCTTCGTCCGTCCTGGGTTCCGGTATCCCATCGGGTAGGATTGTTCGGGGACGCTCAGCGCTACGAGTAGCCTCGTCACTTCGGTGACGGACATGGCTGAGAGCCTTGAGCTGCTCGGCGGCCTCTTGCATCTCTGCAGAATCTTCAACCTCGTCCTTGGGTTTTATGGAAGCGACTCCGGGGGTGGTAGCGGACGCAAAGTGTGCGCTGGGAGGGCTGGTTTGGGCAATGTATTCAGGCCGATCAGCAGGCGGCTGCCCCTCCCTAGACCCGGGGGCATGGAAGGGATGCTGTTCATTTGCTTGCCCTTCCGCACGTCCACGGGCCGGAGTGCCCACGGCCAGCTCTCTGGCTTCTAATAGGATTCGGCCATCCTCGACTTCCCTAGCCGAGGGCTTGATCCCCGAAGAACCAATCAGCTTCTGGTACAAGTGAATCATGTTGTGAGAGCTGATGTATCCCAGGAAACAGCAGACTTTGTCGTGTTGTACTACGTTCCAGATGGAGTGCGGCATGGAAATCAGAAGCATCGTAGGCGGCCCCAAGAACATGCCCTCGACGGCAATTTTAGTACCCAGAGGCGGCGTATTCTGTAGCCATTGGGAGAAGTAGGACATGTCCGGGCTGGCATCTCCAACGAAAGTGGTGCAAACTAATATTCGAGCTTCGTCGAACCGGAGATCGACCACAGATTCTGGCTCAATTAGCTGATCTTCACGATCGCGGCTGGACGGACCATCAGCCTCACTACCATTCACTTGGGATGATGTCGGCGCCCGAGAAGGTAGCGGTGCTAACGTAAGGCTCTGGCCTTTTCCCGGCGTAAGGGTGAGGAATGTAGGATTCTGTGGTGCACTGGTTGGGTTCGAGGCGCCATTGGCAGCACGAGTAGCCTGGCCTGACTGTTGTTGACGTTGTGAAACAATCTCCTCATGTAATCTTTGGGCGCTAAAAGGCCGACCGCTGCTTAGTTTATGCAAGGCATCGACCAGATTCAGCGTAAAGGAGCGTTCCGAGACATCAGACTGGCCGCGATCGGGGGCATAAGCCGCAATGGCCTGTTTTACACCGTGGCTGCCAGCCATTGGCGGATCGGGGATGGAGCATGTGTCGAGCAACAGGAGAATGTCGGATTGGGCATCTTCAAACAAACATCGAACGCCATCCCACTTGAGCTTGGCAGCATCCTCGCGGGCATTGCTGTAGGCACGGAGTCAGAGGCGGAGAGCAGCAAAGTAGAAGTCGGGCCGCTTTACTCACCACGCCCAATACAGCTGACCGTCGGAGCCGACGAACCCATGGCCGGCGTAGTAGATGAGGAGGAGGTGGTTTGGCCTGGCGTGCTCGAGGAAGGAGGCCATCTGTACGCCTAGCTTGATGCTCGGGTTGTGAACGGTGGGAATGTGCCATTGCTCTGTACGATAGTTGTACTGCTTCTGTAAGACTTGCTCGAGGGCAGCAAGGTCCTTGTCAACAGAGTCGTCCTCCTCCCACCGCAAAAGAAGAACTGAGACGTCGGTGTAGGAAGGCCGCTCGGTTTGGCGTTGTATCAGCATGGCAGCATCTTGAAGATGGCGGGCAAAAGACTCGAAATCATGACGCTCGGCAACAGGAGTTTCCTGGACGGTATAGTGCTGCTGAGGCTAGAGGAAGGAAAGACGACTCGTTAGCACAGGCAGACTGAGCGGAGGACTGAGATTGGCTGACTGATTCGTGGGGATACTGGGGAGCAGGTTGAGGTTTCGGAGTCGGAGAAGCGGCAACCTTGGGCGCCAGCTTTCGCTTTTTGTTCGAGGGTTCCATGGAGAACAAGGAAGGCTGCGGCTGGCTAGGACTGGGGAGAAGCAGGCGAGATCAGAGGCGACGACAACGAGTCGGCGGGAAAGATCATTGATGGAGCGGTCAGACGGGATGGAGTGACTGAACAAATGGAGCGCCGAGGTACGATGGTGGAGGAGAGGCGCTTGATCAGAGGGCGTCAAGGATGAATTGGCATAGCAAGAGCAACAATAGCTCGCCGAACAATGCTGATCGAGAAGCAGCCGCGTCAGAAGCAGACCCGGCCGAGGCGGACGGAATCAGACCAGAACAAATCTAGGTAGGACGGCTAGCAAAATGCCGAGGCATAGAGCGGAAGCAGAAGCGGGTGTGGGCGCCGATTGTAGAAGCTCAAGGCTGCGATGAAGGGGGAATCGGTCGGCGAAACCCTCGACTGGCGGTGGAGGCACTCGCCAGTGAATTCGAGTCGGAGATGGGGTTTGTGAAGAGAGAAGAGAGGGAGGGAATAAGGCTGGCGCAGCTTGGAATCGGGGGGTCCAAGGCGTCGCGAGGCTGTCGTGGCTCTGGAGCCGAGTGTGGGGTGGCTGCTGGCGCTGATTGGCTGGTAGGCGAAGAGTCCACCAATCCACATCCACAGCCATATCCATATCCAATCCATCCCGCTGTGGCTGGCAGGAGCGTGGCAGCAACCTGACAGCAGCAGCAGGGAAGGAGAGGTGAGGGGCTGCTGCTGGCAGCTGGCAGCAGCTGGCCTCACCTCCCTCCCTCCTTCCCTTCCCTCAATCTTTCCTCCATTGCTCCAACCCAACCTTCTGTGCCCCATGGACGCATGTACAACAACACAATTAGCAAGTACGACCTGGGAGGAGCTTTACCTTCCCAAGTAGTAGGCCAAATCTTCCATTTCATTCATCTTGGCATTACTTTTGCCGCCTGCTTAGCCTTAGCCCCAGCCTCAGCCTCATCCCACGGCGCTTGGTTCTCCAACATGTAAGTACAATTCTGTACCGAGTAGCCTTGGGCCTTGGCAGAGCACGACCTATACGTTCTCGCAGTAGGTATCTTGGCCATTTCTTCGCTCGACACCTGTAATCTCACTGCAGTCACATCAATCTCGCACCCCAATCATAGACTGTTCCACAGCCAGATTGACAGCGACAACTATGTGGCACCCCTCCCGCTATTTTGTCGCATCTGCATTCTTCTGGCCACTCACCACTCAAAGTGTGAGGGGAATGAAGGCACAAGAGCAGCTGTGACTGGACTATATCTGCACCAGCTTAGGTAGCTATCTACACGCATGTGCATACCGAGGTTGAGGGGCACAAGGGCGCATTCCAACAGCGCACACGTACATTCAGACGCAACGTACGACAATGGCGAATCAGCTTTCGGCCATGGCTCCCAGCAATTGCATCTGTCGGGCTACGGGAACGGGCTTAGCCCTTGTGAGGCAGCGGCCTCTTATATGTTTTGCAGTTCTTCCATTGAAACGATACCAATTTCCAATGCTCTATACAAGCCAAGGGGGCCGCAGTCCCTCGCTTCGTATCCCCCCCTGCTGGTGACTCGGCTGTAAATGGTTGCTGTACACGGCCGCACAATGCGTCAAAGTCAGATTTACACCTAGGGCCCCAGGGCTGTCCAAGTCATTACTCTCATTCCTTTCTCCTCCTCTCTCTCTTTTAGGCTTGCCCGTTATTCTTTATCCCATCAGATTCCTTCTCCCATGCCGCCAAGAAAATGATTGACCCTGAAGACCGATTTTATGCTGGCTCAGGAAACCTGTTGATGCAAGGTCCTCATACGTGGCATATTGCGGATTTTGACCAAAGGCGATATTTCTCAGTTACTTACGCCCCAGGCCATGCTTTCGACGACGCCGAACTTTCAGAAGAGCTCTGCCTTGCCCAAATTCGAAAGCATGCAGACCATCTCCCAGAAGATGTTACTGGGATCAGCTTCACAGAACCCGATGGGCCCATTGTTACCTCGACGGCCCCGGAAGAGGATGTGACCACGTACGTCAACTACAGGCCACTTTCCGAACTGGAGCTTCCATTTCCTGTCAAGACGATATATATGAAAGCCCTCACGGAGCTAGACCGTCTTGGGCCTCAGGTCGACAAGGTCTCGTACAGCAGCACGCCACATGTCGGTGCAGCGACATCAAAGACGACCGCTGCGTTCAAGTACTGGCTTATGCCAAATGGCATGTTCCGCCATTGGTACGAGCTACACAACTGGGCCCGACTACCTCGCGACCATCCGCACCTCGTCCCTTTCGACGCCGTCGTTTTAGACGATGTTAGCCATGGCATTGTTGGGTTCACGTCACTCTTCATCCCAGGAGGCACGCTCGATAAAAACAACGCTACCGCCCGTCCATTTCAGCTCAGGTGGCTGCATCACCTTTTTGATATAGTGGACCATTTGAACTACGAACTCGGCATTATGCATCAAGACCTTGCCGCACGAAACATCCTCATCGACGAACAGGATAATCTTCGCATCTTTGACTTTAATTATTCAATCATGATTGGCGCACATTATACCCCAGAAAGGGACGACACCAGGGGTGTCATCTTTACACTATACGAGATTATCACCCTGGACGAACACTTCCGTGAAGTCCCACACGAGGAGCAAGATGTCGATGCCGTGCTGAACATGGAGTGGATAAAACACCCAGATGTGAAATTGGATAGCCCAGTCCTGGACTTCCGGCACGCGCTAGATGCTTGGGTTCAGAAGAGAAAGCAAAGAGAATTCAAACTGGCTGATACGTGGGTCAAGTGGCCATTCCTGGGCCCTGCGCCGGAGGCTCGAGTTTTGAAGCTCGGAACCGGAGGAAAGGAGACAGAGGTGGTCAGAACTGATACGCTATTCAGGAGGGACCTCCAGGATATGGGTCTACCGTATTTCAATTGGGAGAGGCCATCAACCAAGCGGCTACAGGAAGGGTATCCGGATGGAAAAGCAGACGAGGCCCAAGTTGACAGCGTAAGTAGTAGCAATGTCGTATGAATGAACATGAAGCATCTCTTGGGGATGCCAGTCTGTAGGATTTACTTTTCTCTTGATTGAAGTGCGGGGCGGTTTTACAAGAACCGCGAGCGTTCACTCTGCCCGTGTATCGAACCAATTTATACGAGAAGCTGAAGTAACAGAGCTGGAGCAGACTATGTATAAGTCATAGGATCCTTTGAGCCTTGTCAGCCATGCGGTGAGTTACATCGCAGTCTTGGGGCACTGTCCTTGTGCGCACCATAAATCTGCCTTGTCCTAGAATTGGGCTCGAAAGACAGGTCTCACAACTTATCACGTCGGTACTGGTTATCTTGTCGTATGCCGACGGATGACCGTACAAAAAATACTCACGAACCAAGCCAATCCCCCCGACTTGACCAACTCATCTTACTATGATTCGTACCTTGGCTGTGTGTTACATCAGTTCTAGGTCAACCCTGAACAATGCCAGCATTTCGGTTGACCTTGGAGGCCTGGCTAAAGAGTTGGACGGGATGACGATGGCAGCTGACAGTGCGTGGCAAAGGCCGTGCACAGCCACACCCGCCCGTTTGGCTTGGTTGGGCCCCGATACCAAATGCATCCGCCACTGGAGACGAATCTCTGCCTGATTCGCACCAGAGGGGCCTGTTGACTTCAGGGGTGCGATCGGTCCCATCACCCAATGGAGCCACCAATGACTCGCATGGAACGTAATGCCCTGCAGACTGGCTAGACTGGTCAGTTTACCGCTGCTCGTTACTGGGAATGTTGCATGGAAGAGGAAGAAGAAGAGAAGCGCATCCCGGGCTACCGGCGCACAGCCACTCCCGCTCCAGCCCCACCGCTTAAGCATGGGTTGCGTCTACTTCCTTTGGACTCGCGACGAGGCATAATTCAGGGCCATAACCGAGGGGTAGAAGGTATCGAGTACCTCGGAGGCTGGCCCCGCCCCGTCATCACGAACAGTTGGGTTGCGTCACAAGCGGCGCAGGTGTTTGGCGCCCGTTGTTACAGCTGAGCCTTCTCATTGGTACCTGGCGCCTAACTTGTCACCTCTCCATCCCATCACGCATCGCAGCGCAGCGCATTGCCTTTCTCTCTCTCTCAGCACAAAGACGTCGACATATTCTTGCCCGAAGGCGCAGCGCTAGGAAAGAAAAGGTTCACACCTCTACGCCAACTCGTTACGATATCCTCTTGTGTCATGGACTCTTACGGAGTCAGGCGCAAGGACACCACCAAAGGGCCGCCCCTCCGGGTGCTGTCGCTCGGTCAGTCAACCCAACCACCATTCTTACTTCTCCTGCCTAGGTGCTGCCTGCTAATGCGCCCACAGATGGCGGTGGTGTCCGTGGCTATTCCATGTTCATCATCATCCAGGAGCTGATGCACCGCACCTTTGTCGAAAACGAAGGCCGCGCTCCCCGCCGCAGCGAGATCCCCAAGCCATGCGACCACTTCGACCTGATTGTCGGCACCGGCACCGGCGGCCTCATTGCGCTGATGCTTGGTCGCCTGCGCCTAGACCTCGAGACGTGCAAGGAACTCTACGTCCGCCTCACGCGCATCGTCTTTGAGACGGATAAGACCATTGCCGGCATCCCGTACCGCTCCACGCTCTTCAAGGCTAGCAAGCTCGAGGAAGCCATTAAGCAGTGTGTTCGGGAGCACACCATCCACGAGGGCGAGGGCAACGACGGCGCCGGGTCTGGTGGTCTGGTCAACCCTCTCAACGCAGCCATGCATTCGAGCGCCGCCGCAAACCCACGCCGGCATGCCAGCAATGCGAGCACCGTGAGCTTCAGTGCTCGCAGTCCGACATACCAGAGTGCGCGCCCCACGTATAACTCGAGATATGGTAATCCAAATGCAAGACTATATGATGCGCGAGAAAGTCGTACCAAGACGTGAGTCTATGCCTTTTTTTGTGTGCTATGTACCCCTCTGCATGCTGTGTGGGATGCCTCTAACAAACACTCACAGTGCAATCACGGCCATGTACCAAGGGTCGCCTCGAGGCGCGCCGCCTGCAATGCTTCGATCCTACGATTCCCGACGCGAGCCCCCTCCCGAGTTTGACTGCAAGATTTGGCAGGCTGGCCGAGCCACCTGCTCCATCGGCCTTGCTTTCAAGCCTATCCAGATCGGCCAGTCTGTGTTCCACGATGACGGACATGGCACGTTCAACCCCAGCCCCGAAGCGTTGGACGAGGCAGTGGTGAATGAGTGGCCTGGCCGAGAGGTTGGTGTTTTTGTGAGTATCGGCACGGGTCGACGACCGAGAGGCAGCGATGCGAATGCGCACATGTGGTACGAGGATTTCCTCGGAGAGTTTGCCGAGGCCCGGAGGAAACTCATCCAAAAGATTGAGGGATGCGAAGCCATTCACGATTACATGGTCCGGGAGCACTTGTCGAAGCGCAACGTCAACATTGAAAACTACTACCGCCTCAACGTCGAGGTGGGGGTGGGTGAGTTTGGAATGAACGAATGGAACAGGCTGGGCGACATCAGCACAGGCACGCGGCGGTACATGGCGAGGGAAGCGGAGCAAAAGATGATTTACGGCATCTCGTCCAAGCTGTCAAAGATCCACCGGGCCAAGCTTCGTTTTGAGCGCCACGCGGCCAGAGGCGATGTCCCTGAGCTAGTCAAGTCGACGTCGTCTAATATCGATCTGCCGATGGCGATCGAGCTTCCCGGCGACGAGCCAAGTACGCCGCTGGAACCGCCCCAGCGCAGTCCGGGCAGTCGGACCTCGTTTGATTCCGGCTCGGATAACTTACAGGCGACCAACAACAACAACAACGCTGCGTCGCCCCGGGCCTCGCACGACCGCCTTCGTCCCAGCACAGCCGCAGGCGGCTCGCCTCCGCCGGGTAGCCGGCCGACGGGGCCTCCGAGCGCCAGCGCACCCTCTCTGCACCCAGACGATGGGGACAAGTTTGTCGTCGAGGCACCGACGCCATCGCAGTACTGGCGGGCTGGCGACGGGGACGACAAGATTGCCATTACGAGTGCAGACGAAGAGTCACGGCATGTGTATGCACAGTTTGGGGCTCCGCCAGCGGCTCGTCTCGAGCCGCCGCCGTTGCCGCCCAAGACGCCGCTACCCGAGAATCAGCAGGGTAGCGGGCGACAGCATGCGCCAGCGATGCCGCCGTACCCGTTGGACGAGGATGAGCAGCCACCGCCGGTGAATATGGCACGGAAACCAGAGTATAGGAGATGAGATGAGGCTGTTGTGTTGTGTAGATAAAGGCTGGGGGGCGTTTGGATGGCCGGGATGGCATGTTTACTTTGTCTTTTGCCTGTTTGCGGCGGAGATACCATTGGGATGTTTCAAATCTGGACGAGCAGCAAAGGACTCACTGCCTTGGGGCTTTTTAGTTTGCTGTGCCTACCTACCTAGGTATTTAAATCATGCAACTTGTGTCTGTTGTTGAATCATGATGGCGGCAATTGTCAGAAGGAATGGGCGTGTAATGCATTTCCGGGCCCCATCCGCGCCGGCATTCCAGGATCCTGGGATCTGCGAGCGGGCCGTGATCCATAGACTTTTCGTGGGGGGAGCCATCAATTTGAAATGGTTGGTGGCTTGCGTTGAAGACGATCCTAATGAACACTACCTACTCCGTACTTGGTCCCCAGGTCTCTTGTCGACCTGGTATGTGGTGTCTGGCTGGCAGGGCTGGCTATCATGGGTACCCAGATGCCGAGGGCGTGACCTGGCTGCAGAGACGAGGCGAAACATGACCCGTCACTTGGGCGAGCCCGCTGAAGAAGGGGAAGAGAAGCTGAGAAGCTGGGGTGGCTTGGACTTTGGTGGTTGGAAAAAAGCATGTCGGCCGGGATCTGGCACCAGTGTTGCGCCTCATGGAAATGGGCAGCGGAGAGGGGTCTCTTGGAGGTAGTTGTTTCGTGATTCAGCACGGTATGGTGGAGAGAATGGCGCACAAGATACCTGGGCAGTACTTGAGCCACGGGCCGAGCACTTGTTCTTGTTGGCCGAAGACGGGCAAAGGCGAAACCTTTTGGATGGCAGTTGAGATTGCAATCCAAGTGCGGATAAGTTGATGGGAATTGTCATCATGTGGAATTAGCTACTTGGAGATCAAGGCAAGACGCAGCATCGGCCAGGCCGGGCCTCTTGGCAAACACAAACGCCTAAACCAGAGTTTGTCTCTCCCCCGCAAAGGAGGCTCTGGAGTTTTGGAGTTCTAGAGTCTGCAGTCAAAGTCACCAGTCACCCGCAGGTGTCTACAGCTGGCAGTGCTCCTACATAGCTTGGTTCCAACTTGAACGTGGCAAGAGGCGAAGAAACAGAAACGTCACCACGTCAGCACAAAGAGTCGAGATAGTCGCACCGGGGGATTCCCTGCCGAAAAGAAAAGTGCTTGCATGCCCCCCAAGTCAAGTCAAATCAAATCAATCAAATCAGATCAGATCCGCTTCGAGTGGCAGGCTGCAACCCCGGATGCGTCGCAGTCAGTGGCAGCCGAGTTGACTCGACTTGACTTGACTTGACTTGCATTGCAGCCAAAGAACTCGAGCGTCTTTGCAGCAGAGAATCGAGAGCATTGCCGTCGTCTTACTTGCGTCGCATTGATGAGTCGCCGTCGTCAGGACCAGCAAGCGAAGCCTTTTCCTCTCCTCCTCCTCCTCTGCTCATCTCAGCCACATTCCCAGACCAGACGCAACTTCGCCGCGCCCTTGAGTCTTCGCTACAGCTGCACCATCGGCAACCAACGGCTCACCACCTTTGCCGACCCTTGAGATTGAGATTGCTGCTGGGCTTCGCTTCTCTGCGGGCCGCCTGCAGCCACTCTCGACAGTGCTGCTCCGTCCTCCGTCCTCCGTCTTCCGTCTTCCGTCTTCCGTCTTCCGTCTTCCGTCTTCCGTCTTCCGTCTTCCGTCTTCCGTCTTCCGTTCTCCGACCGGGCGCCCGGAGCTCCAAGACGAGACGACCGAGCCAGAGTCATCATGCAGATGATTGATGCCTCCCGACGCATTGTTCGCCAGGCCTCGTCATGCACCGAGTGCCGTCGCCGCAAGCAAAAGGTATCTATCCTTCGGATAGCCACAGCTCACTTGGTTTCACTGCCGACCGAGCCTCATCTCATGGCCAAAGCTCCCTACTGACCATCCATCTGCTAGTGTTCTCTCGAGCACCCTTGCTCAAATTGCTTCCGCCGCTTCCCACAGCCAATGTGTGAATACGAAACAAAGCCTTCCAAAAAGTATGTCTTTGAATCCCCTCCTCTCCTTGCCTGCATCTCCACAGCCTGAGGCTGACGGCCGCACCTCTGCAGGAAACGCCAGCCTCGTCAAGGCCCAGTCGTCATCAGAGATGGCCCCTACGCTCACCTTCACTCAAATGTCCTTGACGGCACCATTTTCCAGCTCGAGCAAGCTGCCGAGTCGTCTTACTCCCCCGGCCCATCTCCCCACAGTTACCACGCAGTCTCCTGGCCGTCCTATTCCAACCCTGCGGGTGCCCCAACTCCGTATAAACCGACTCGGACCCTACCTTTCAACGCCTACCTCGAGGGCCAGGATGGCCACGACGCCTCCGTCGAGGCTCTGTCAGATACCTTTCAGCGGCGCCTTGACGTTGCCAAGCACATCCCTCAATCCGATTGGGAAGACGACGATTGTGATGCTGCCGTTGCCTATGCCTATGGTCACGGCTACGACCACGGCCACCAACTTGAACCGTCTGTTCCGTCACCCGTCGAGGACGCAACAGACCAGCTTCGTTTCCTCCCTATGCAGCCTACCACTATGAACAAGGAGCTTGTCAGAACCTGTACGCCAGCCTTTACTGCCTGTCGTCGCTCTCTCCTCCTTTGCTAACTGGCAACTTTGCCATCTCTAGACCTCCAGCTCCTCTGTCGGTTCAAGGCGTCTGTTGACGGGAATCCCCAACCCAATAATATGTTTATGAGATACTGGGTCCCCGCTTGGGTTCAGGACCCTCTCCTTCTTCAGATTATCCTCTTTACTTCGGCTTCCTTCTTCTGCGAGACACGCCACATTAGCAAGAATCTCGCCATGATGCACAAAGGCAGGGCGTACCATATGCTAAACATTCAACTCACGTCCGAAAGAGAGCAAACGAGCGACGAGACTATTCTCGCCGTCAGCCAAATGGTGGTAGATTCGTGGTATTGGGGGGGAGATGCCGAACTCGACGCCCACCTCAACGGCCTCAAACGCATGATTACCTTGCGCGGTGGACTCAACACTTTGGGTTTGCATGGCTACCTGGCCAAGACTGTACTTTTGTACGTCTTCCTAAATCTTTGCTTGCCCAGTTTCTCTAGGGATTGGCTTGTTTCTTACTCATCCCCTTGTGGTACTTCACGGTTGTATGGCTGATACTTGAGCTAACCTTGATCTCACCTTTCAGGTACGATATCGCCATGGCTTTAGCGCACGAGATTGAGCCAAGTTTGTACGGACAGCCTGGATTCGAATTTGAACATTCCATCACGATTCCCTTCCAAATGCAGTTCAATACCCCCCTCCTCTCCGAGTTGCCACCCTTTACGGGTTACATAGCCTCGTCCCAACTACATCCGGACACGGCCTTTATTCTCGAAGAGATGCGACGCTTGATCGAAGCTGTGCTTTCTCTGCCAGAGTCTGCCGATTTCGAAGAGCTAGAACAAGTCTCCGCACTAGCACTGTCCATTCAAGCTCGCATCACGGGAATGCCGGAAGACTCGCCATCCCGACGAAGCCCGGAATACGAGAAGCCCACTAGTTATGCCGAAGGCTCATCTAGTTCTGAGCAGGGCACGACCCCGGATTCTAACCATTCCAGCGGCACAGAGGGATCCTTCCGGTCGACTGATGTGCCCGACGGAGTGTATCGATGTGTTCGCCTGACAGCCTTGGTGTATTGTCGCGCGATTCACTGCCGCGCTCCGACGAGCATGGTATGCACTCGCGAGGAGTTTGTGCTCATTTCGCGCGCAGTATGGGAGGCGAAGCTGACCACCTGGCAACCCAAAATTGGCATCCTGATATGGATCTTGATAGGCGTGGTCCCCAGCGGGCACGGGACTGGCTTTGCACGCCTAGCGAGGACGCTCATGGTCACTTCGTTTATGAACATTGGCGTCGAGAACTGGCATTTTACCTTGGACGTGGCCAACATGGCGTTCAAGCTCCAGCGGAGGCTTGGGCGGAAATGGCGGGACCACGGAAGCAAAGCCTTGAGCGCAGGCGGAAGAGCCGTCGATGCCCACGGATTCGTGCTCAATTGAGGGCTGCGTGGCCTGGAGCCCTCTGCAAGCGACGAGTGATGGCCACGCCAGGCTCAGGCATCTCTGTCTCAGCTGGGAGACGGATATACAGTCTGCATCTGCTCATGGCTATTCAGAGCTGATGACTCCCTTTACCGAGTTGGCAGAGGGAGCACGGCGGGCGGACTAGGTAGTTACCTAGGTACCGGTATGATGGCATGTCTTACATTGTCTTACATTTTGAACCCGTCATCACCGCCCATCAACTGCACGCTTGTGCCAATGATCTGCTGCCGCACCTGTGTAACATGGGCGCCACCCCCACAAGACTACGCAACGGCCACGCCACCGTCAAGTTTAGCATTGTTTCTTTTTCTCGAGTAAAGGTGTTCGAGGTTGATCAATACTATTGTTCGACAACGATACTGCCCTGTCTATAGCTTATCGCCGCCATGTACGACTTTGACATACTAATACGAGGCATCCGAAATGGCCAGGTCCTGCTACCTCAGGATGATGGCTACGCAGAGAGTCTGAAGCGGTGGAGTGCGGCTTGTGAGATGATGGCTGTATGATTGTCCCCATCCCCGAATATATGCCGCCAAGCTAACAATGTGCAGGCAGTGTTGGTCAAGCCGACGTCGTCTGGCGAAATCGCTTTTGCCGTTAGATTTGCTGTGGCTAATGGAATCCCTCTGACGGTCTGCGGCGGCGGCCACTCTTCCAGCGGGACATCCTCGTCCGAGGGCATGGTGATTGACTTGAGCAAGATGCGCGGCGTCCAAGTGAACGAGGCCGACATGACGGTCGCGTTTCAGGGCGGGTGTCTCTGGGAGGATGTAGACACGGCGTTGGAACGGTTGGGACTGGCCACCGTCGGTGGTGTTGTTAACCATACGGGGGTTGGTGGACTCATACTCGGAGGCGGCCACGGTTGGCTCACGCCTCGCTATGGACTGACAATCGACAATCTCATCTCGGCAGAAGTAGTTCTCGCCGATGGCACGGTTGTTGAAGCATCCGAAGAGGGCGATTCCAATCTCTTCTGGGCCATCCGCGGTGCTGGCGCCCAATTCGGCGTCGTCACCCGCTTCGTGTCCCGGGTTTATAGACAGGCCAAGGTCTGGAGCGGCGCCTTGGCATATTCAGCAGACAAGCTTGCAAGCTTAGTCGGCGCCGCCAACGAGATCCATCAACAGCACAACGAGCAGGGCCACTGTCTGGCGCTGGGGGTAGGATACGGGGCTGACGGGACAAGGCGCACGATTTCGGCGATTCCATGCTTTTACGGCTCCGAGGCCGACGGCAAGAAGTATTTCTCCAAGCTGTTGGAGGTACAGGCCATTGCCGACAACACTGGCATCATGAGCACGGCACAGATGAATACGCTGCTCAACCCCATATTCGAGCACGGGATCCGGCGGCTCATGGGCTCGGGCAATGTCACGATGCCACTGGATGCCGCCGCGCTGCAGGAGACTGCCGAGATGTTTTGGGACTTTTGCGAGGCGCACGAGGGCATGGGCAAGTCGGTCATTGCCATTGAGCTATTTCCCAACGACAAGATCCGCGAGGTTGCACTGGATGCGACGGCGTACGCCAACCGCGGGGAGTACTACGACGCCATGACGGCGTTTGGGTGGAGCGACGCAGCGCTCGACGGGCCGGTTCGCCTCTTTAACCGCAGGCTGTGCAGCCAGATCCGCACGTCCAACGGGTACCGCGCCGGGCCCGAGGGCGGCGGGGGACCGGTGGGCAAGTATATCAACATTGAGGCCGACGACGTTAAGCCGCAGGACGCGTACGGGGTTAACCTGGAGCGTCTGCGGCGTCTGAAGCACCAGTACGACCCGAGCAATGTGTTTCACAAGTGGCATGGGCTCAATGTGGAAGCGGATGGGAGACGTGGACGATGACTGAGGATTTGGACGACTTCGAGTGACGCTTGGTTATACTTGGTTCTGTATTCAGACATGTCGAACAAGCTTCAACGTATGCTTGGAGGCATAGATGGAAGCCGCTGTCTATATTTACGTCTCCAACGTCGACTTTATAGGTTAGCTCTAGACAGAAGTGGCATACACGGTTGAAGGACTATAAACCAAGTACTACCTACTAGTTGGCAAGGGACCAGTGGTGGTCAAATTGGATACTCGTGTTCTCTACGTTCACCCTGTACACGTGCTCTGACCGTGAGCAACCTCGAAAGCTCTAGAGAGGGCTAGGAGCTTGGACGTCTGTGAAGCAAAACTAGTACTGGCTTCTGGCACCCCTAGGGTTGCGACTTGAGCTGGAGGCGTGTCAGGAGGAGATGAGTCCAGGCTAGGACGGCTTATTACCGATGGTATCGCTCTCGCGCAAAGGTTGATAATAGCCAAAGCTTCTCTGGAGGAGTAGTCTCGCCGACTTGGCAGTTGTTAACCCTCATGGGCGGCATGCGTGTTGCTCATCCTGCAGTTGCATACTTGGAAGTCAGTCCATGCTTGAGCCACCAGCACGCTTCTCTTTGGGTGCACTCCCTTGCCAAGCGTACGAAGCACTACTCTCGAACAAGGAAGCGAATCCTGTTACCTAGAGAGACCGCGGGTGGATAGGGCGAGGAGCCGGCGCTAGGTATCCGTCCTTGGCCGTGATCCAGCCCCAGGCACATACGTCGACGCCATCAGGCCAAAGCTCGCGGCGGTTACTCTGGCGGGAATCGGGGAGTTGATTCTGACAGGCATGCTGTTGGTTTTGCAACAGGCCTATGCCGGCGTCTTGGGCCTGCGCAACTCGAGCATGGACCGTGGCGTTGTGAAAAGGGCAGCTGTCGCCTTGCGTGCCCGTGGAATGAGAAGCATCGCCAGTGTCAATGTCCCAGGTCGCAGGGAGTTCCTTGCAACGCGGCGGTGATCCATGGGCTGGGCTGGGCTGGGGGGAGATGGGAACCGCCCGCTAGAGGAAGCCCGGCAGGTTTGGGTCACGCGCTACCGGGGGGTCGGGGACGGGCTCCGTGAGGCGAGGGCGGGCTAGCTGAGGGCATTCATTGACTTGCTTGGGCGTGCGTACATGTCGATAGGTGTGCGTGTGGTATGTGTTGGCTGGCCCTGTTGGGACGAGGAACCCGACCCGGCTGCGTTGAGCTGTGTTGACCTAGTTGAGCTGAGATGAGATGAGCTGAGCCGACTGGCTACTTGTCTGCATACGCATCGGCCGGGGTAGATCTAGAATACGATCCGTCCATGTTCTCGGGCAGCAGTAGCGAGCATCTGGTTGGTATGTGGGAGTCGGCGATTGAAAGTCAAGCATGGGGCCCCGCTGAGCCGGCACTGCTTAGTCTGGCTGTCACATACTTGGTTGATGGAGTGACGCTTGTTGGTAAGGCGAGGCTGGTTGACAAGGCGAGGCTGGTGACAAAGTGAGGCTGGTGACAAAGTGAGGTTATACAGAACCGTTGGAGACGGGAAGAATAAAACAAACGCCGATCTACGGATACTCCGGAGAGCGATGATGTATTGGTGCGGGGTATTATTCCTGGAGAAGCCCCACGTTGTTGACGACGTGAGCCATTGCATTGACTTGACGACCATGGCTCTGATCTGATCTAGAACAAACATAAGCATAACAATTAAGCTCAATATCACTTATACGCATCAACACCCCTAGTATGGCTCCCATCGGTATTGCCCTCGTCGGCGGCGGCCTCTTTGCCAAGCGCGAGCACATGGTGCGTCCTTGATGAATCAACACGATCAACTCGACTTACTCACGCTGCCTGCGGTCCAGCCCGCGATTGTGGCATGTAGCCATATTGAGCTCAAGGCCGTCTATTCCCGCTCTCTCAAGTCGGCCGAGTCCGCGGCGGCGCTCAAGGGTGACTCGGATCCCGCTCCGGAGCTGTATGCCGGCGACGCCGGACCGGGCCGCGCCTTTGAGGACCTGCTGCGCCGCGACGACATTGTCGGCCTCGTCATGGCCCTGCCCATTGCCAGCCAGCCCGAGTATATCAAGGCCGCGCTGGCAGCCGGCAAGCACGTGCTGTCCGAGAAGCCGATTGCGCCGACCGTGGCCGAGGCCAAGACGCTCCTCGAGGCCAGCCGGACCGCCCGGGAGGCCACCGGAGCGACGCTGTCCGTGGCCGAGAACTTCCGGTTCAAGCCCAGCTTCACGTGGGCGGCGGAGCAGGTGGGCGCGCGGGACCTGGGCGCGGTGACGCACTTTGCGGTGCGGACGCTGCTGCTGATGCAGACGGACGCGGCGACGTACGGCACGGCGTGGCGGCAGAAGCCCGACTTCCCCGGGGGCTACGTGCTCGACGGCGGCGTGCACTTTGCGGCGGCGACGCGGCTGTTCCTCGCCGGCGACTCGCGGGCCGAGACGGTGCGGGCCGTCACCAGCCAGACGCTCGAGCATCTGCCGCCCATGGACACGGTGCACGCCATTGTCACGACGCGGGCCGGCGCCAGCGGCACGTTCCAAGTGTCGTTTGGCTCGCGGCTGAGCGCGTTTGAGTGGGATATCTCGCTCGAGCGCGGCTCCGTCCGCATCGACAACGACACCGTCGTCGTCACCGACGCCCAGGGCCAGGCGACGACGCGCGAGTTTGCGCGCACGAGCGGCGTGGGCGACGAGGTGGCCGCGTGGGGAGCCGGGCTGGCGTCCGGGCAGCCGGAGCCGCTGCAGTCGCCGGAAGAGGCGCTCAAGGATCTCGAGTTTATGGAGAAGATGTTCCGGAGCGGCGAGGACGAGGGCGCGCCGCACAAGTATGAGCTGCAGTGACGGCACATTCTAAGACGAGACGTGCGTCTGGCATGTCATGGACTCGGGGTTGGTGGCATGTAGGCAAAGTCAAACCGTCTTGGCATACATACCGCCCACGCAGGTAGACACACGGTGACATGTTGAAATATGTTTATTCATGGCACCAATCCAATCCAATGCTGTAATCGCTACGTGATGCATCTCGGTCAACAGTCTTAGAGCTTGGACCGAGGCGGACCGCCATCGCCGGCGCATAGCCGTTCGAGGCCCCGTCTCAGTGTAGGATCCATGCCCTTGCTTGCTGGCCTGCCCGTTGCCCGCTCGACAAAGACATGCACAAACTCGCCCACGGCCTTGGCCTCGTCGACACCTCGCTCAAAGACGGCGACCTCGTAGGTGACGCTCGACGTGCCCAGCTTGTTGACGCGCAGCGCCAGCTCGGCGACGGCGGGATAGGCCATGGACGCCAGGAAGTCGGTGTGGACGTGCACCACGAGGCCGTACTGGGCCGACGAGGGCGGGTCAAGGTTGCAGTGCTCGATGAGGTACGCGTTGACGATGGAGTCAAACCTTTCTCGATGTGAGCTGTTCAAGTTCTATCGTGGTTGGGCCACGGGGACGGCGTACAAGAAGCTATAGACGGAGTTGTTCATATGGTGGTACATGTCATTGTCGTTCCTAGAGCGAGACTAGAGTGTCGGCGTCAAAGACAGATATACAGACGCCATTGGATATGGCATGGACGTGAGTATCATGAGCATGGGCATGGACGGGCATGACATGGTTGAGGCATGCCGGCCGGTGACGATGGAGCCAAACTCACCACCTGGTCCGGTAGTCGAGCAGATAGCCATAGTCGCTGCGGCGCCGGGCCTTGAGCTCCGCGACTTTGAAAGTCATCTCCCCTTGTCTCTGCCTTGGTCAGAAAAAAGGTTCAAAGTTGCCTGCCGACCTGGTTACGGCTTCGGAGAGTTTCTGGCTGTGGCGGCTGCCTACCTAGGGCGTGAGCATATGAAGGCGAGGGAGGCGGCATGTCACGCTGATACATGCAACAGATCTTACCTTTTTGCCGCGGTTCCGCTTGTATTGCCTGAACTGGGATGCCAGTGGGCCTGCCGTGTTGGAGACTGGACAAGACCGTACGCCTCCAGAAGGTGAAAGCGATGTTGGTGTTGATGCTGGAAGACGCCGCATTGAGGAGCCGAGGCTCACTCGGAATGCCCGGCGGGTGGCGGTGCGGTGCGGAACTGCGGCGGTGCGGCATGCCCGTTTGGGAAGTAAGCTGTGGCGCACTGCGGCTCCGTGTTTCTTTCGCTGTAACTAGGTAGTGCCCTCATTCGGAAATTTTCACTTCTTCCAGCGCCTTCTGCAGCTTCTCCAGCGCCCTTTCCAGGGAGCTAAGCCCTGGAGCTCCTCGCATCCCGCGGGGCGTTCAGGCACCTTCCAGGGGAACACCACCAAGACATCTCGGGGGGGTGCTCGCCACCCCGCACCGTAAGCTGTCATTCTGCCGGGTTCCACCGCCTATTTTTGGGCATCCCGCCATCTTCCACAACATCACTTTCGCAATTTGGGCAGTTGGATGCACCCAGCAGCCACCATTCTCCCCACGATTCTCACCGAGACAGCCCTGTACGACGCCTAACCACGCGCAGGGAATGCGGGCAGCTTTCCGCTTCGGCCCGACAAAGTTTCACAGATCAACCTCTCCGAGCCCCGGGGTGAGGGTGTTGGCCAGGTACACAGCAATAGCAGCTGCCGCTCCAAGGCCAATGAGCACCAGCATGGGCGACGTCCCAACTCCTCTGGCCGCCCCGAGCCAGGAGGCGCAGCTCATCATAGAGGATGGCTTGGGCAGCCTCGCCATCGATGCCGCTTCCGAGAGCGCCCCGATCCTGGACGGAGCCGCCCCGGTCCCCGAAAGCCAGGCCGGTCCGGATTCGAGACACGCCCACGCATCACACAGCTGGGTTCGCAAGGAGAAGAAGAAGAGAAAGAATGCCGAGCAAGTAAAGGCGGAGCGGCTACAGGCCGATCCCAACGTGCCACTCATCACCCCCATCATCGAGCCGTTGACACGCCCCTACATCTTTGAAGACGGCCTCCGCCGCGTGGCTCCCTACCACTACACCTACAACACCTGGTGCAAGGAGCGATGGCGTAACCGCCAACTGCTCGACGTCTACGAGGCTGAGTTCCGCGATCGGCCCATCCAGTACTACCGCGACGCCGTGGACAGCGGCAGCATCTTTGTCAACGGCCGGCGGGTTGGCCCCGACTATGTCCTCCGCAACGGAGACCTCGTCTCGCATACCCTGCACCGCCATGAGCCTCCCGTGTCCGGAGACCCCGTCGAGGTCATCCACGAGGACGACGGCATGATTGTCATTAACAAGCCGGCCGGTGTCCCCGTTCACCCAGCCGGTCGGTACAAGTTCAACTCGGTCGTTGAAATCATGAAGGCGGAGCGAGGGCCCAGCTTTGTGCCGCATCCTTGCAACCGCCTCGACCGTCTCACCAGCGGCATCATGTTCATCGCCAAAAAGGTGGATGCTGCCGAAGCCCTTGGCGAGAAGATTGCCAAACGAACCGTGAGGAAAGAGTACATCTCTCGCGTCATTGGCCGGTTCCCCGATGGCGAGGTCGTCTGCGACCAGCCCATTCTGCAGATATCCCCTAAGCTGGGGCTCAACCGTGTTCGTGCCAATGGCAAGACTGCTCGGACTGTCTTCAAACGGCTGGCGTACTATCCCCCGCCAGGGGAAGCCGACACGACCGGCGACGGCGTAGAGGACCCGCCGGGCCAGAGTGACAACAACAAGCCCAAGGGCTACTCCATCGTCCGCTGCCTCCCTGTCACGGGCCGGACGCATCAGATCAGGGTTCATCTCCAACATCTAGGCTACCCCATCCAAAACGACCCTATATACGCCAACCAGCGCGTGTGGGGGTTCGATCTGGGTCACGACGATGCGGATGCCACTCACAACACGGACGAGGACATCATTAGCCGTCTATCTAGGATGGGAAAGGATGAGATTGCCGAGGCGGTGGCGTACTACGATGCCATGGTGGACAAGTACGAGCAGCGGCGGGCGGAGAAGCTGACGGGCGGTCTATGCGAGATCTGCCAGACGCCGCTCTACTCTGACCCAGGGAGCCATGAGCTGGCACTATGGCTCCACAGCCTCAGATATGAGGATACCGGTGGCGAATGGGCCTATGTCAGTCCCCTGCCCAAGTGGGCACTCCCCCCCAAGGGGATGAGCGGTCCGACGACGGTGGGCGGCATGGAGGATCTGGTCGAGGCGGCCAAAGACGACGAGCTAGAGATATCCTGATGGGCCGCCGATGGATGGGACCGAGAACAGCCGACAGCACGCCTTTGGCCGTCGCCCCACCGCTTGTGCTCCCCCGGTCTTTAGTGCAGGACCCGGTGAGCAGGTTCAGGGACATGTTGCTCCCGAGCGGGCGTCCTTGCTTCGCCCAACAAGATGAGCAAGTAGGCAAGCAAGCCGGCCAGTGGTGCGCTCGGGGTCTCAAGGAGCAACAGCTGGCCAAGACGATGCGGCTAGGGCTATCCGACCCCGGGATCGGGTTCTTAGAACGAGTTCCAGGGCGAGTACTGGTAATACCATCTTGCGCCAAGTGGACTGGCTGCCCTTGATCGATGGCACTACGTATTCGGTACTACATTAGTGAATGCGACGGCCACGGCTGTCGACCGTGGCCATGGTCTACGGCGGCATCGTCCTATCCGCTGTGTTGGCGTAGGTATGGACGGACACACAGTAATAGAAACCACCTTGGCGAATAGTCGTGGCGCCATTGGCTTAACCCCTAGAGATCGAGGTTGCTGCAGTAATTCTGGACAGGGCTCACGCCCAGGTGCTAATTGGACGAGACAAGATTAAGACAAGGCAAGGCAAGGCAAGACAAAGACAAGCCACAGCCAAGTTGGCCAGGGGCAGGGAAGGCGTAAGCTTGACGCAAGACGAAAACGGCTATGCGTCTATGGAGGCAACACGAGCAACGACAAGGACAACGACAAGGTCGAACAACGGGGCATCTGGGTAGGTAGGCAATCCCAGTCTTGGTGTCGGCAGCGGCAGTGGAGACGGCGGTGCGTGATGCCGGGGAGGAGTAGGTCGAGGGTCCGGCTGTCAGTCCAGCAGTTTGAGAGATGGGGGTTCAGGCCGGCTTCACTGGATTCAACCTAGGGGAGCGATCGTGGCCCCGACCCGGCGACGAAAGGCTGGACCCTCAAGACCCTGGAGCCGCGCCCCTACTGCGGATCAAGCTGGGGTTGAGGATGGATACTAACGAAGAAAGGGATGGATCGCGAGACGAGATGAGATGGGGAAGAGGAGGAGGAGAAGCGAAACAAAAGTTGGACTGGAGAGAAGACGAAACACGGGAAGCAAGGGATGTTCCCGGATGGCATGGTCTGGCCTGGCCTGGCCTGGCCCGCAGCAAGGCATGTTTGCTTTTGCCAATCCTTGCAGATGTCCATCGTCAACGGGCGGGTTGGAAACAGTACCGCGGTCCCGGAACTGGAGGTGAAGCTGGAGGTGCCATGGTTGAGCAAAGGTTGAGCAAAAGCAGGTTGGCAGGGCCATGGATGGATGGCATGGAGAAGATGCTCCGTACGGGTAAAGAGGTCAAGGGCACGAGCCTCGCGATGGAGACAACTACTGGCTAGGTATCGACGTCTGGCTGATTACTTTCTTGGCTACGGGGTCGTTGGACGCGGCTAGAGAGAGGGGAACGATGGGGGATGGATGGACCATGGAATGCCACGATGCGTGTGGTCGCCATGGTCCAAGTGGCACTTGAGCAGCGCAGAGCGAGCACGAGCAAGAGGCACGAGCAGGGCCATGATTCTAAAACATATCGAGTATGGATGGAGTCTGGAGGACCAAACAAGTGCGGCCGACAACGGGGAGGGAGTCGAGATGCTGGCGCACGCCCTCGCCCACGCCCACGCCTACGCCCACGCCCCCGTGTCTGTCGGAGCGTGCCCGGGGCTAGCAGCCACGGGCAAGTCTACTTTAGCGGCAGGCCGTGGTGACAGGGTGGTGTTGAAGGGGAGAGGGTGAAGTGGCCTGGAAGCTGGCTGGCCCAGGAGGGTCCTCGTCCCCGTTTTCTATGTCGTGATGGCTCAACCACGGCTCCGAGGCTTCTGAGCAGCTAGAGTATCATGGCTTGCCTGGGCGGGGGACCGAGGAGCAACAACCAAGGACAAGGAAGCGGTGCTCGTGTCGAGGGCAGATCAGAGTCTCGGTCTGTGTCTGTGTCTGTGTCTGGGTCTTGACTGACTCTCTGAGACGATGCAAGTTCCGGCTTCTTGTCAGAGGCGTCGAGAACACGGGGGCATATGCACCTTTACCTTGGCACCTTTACCTTGGCACCTTTACCTTGTGCTGGCCGCTGGCCTTGTTTTGTTTCGCCCTTTTCAGTTTTCAGTCTGTATGTCCCATTGTCTGTCTTGTTCTCTCTGTTTCCATTCTCTCTTTCTCTCTTTCTGTGCCATTATCAGTCTCCTGCTCTTTGGGTCCTGGATATACACTTACATAGTATATCGGGCAACTCATCGATACAACAACAATTGATTACACACACACACGCCCCTGGGACGGGGGTGGCACTGTGAGCGGCGCAACGACGAAAGGAGACAAGCGGGCAAAGACAAAGTTTATTGCTGCAGACTTGAAGCGACGACTAGGACCGGAACGACTTAGAGGCTGGCCAGTTGCATGTGAGACAATGCACGCCCCCGACGTGGCTCCAAGACGACCAAGAGGAGAGGACGAGTTGAGTCTCCACCACGCTACGCGACTGATGGATACTTGGCTCTGGTACTGGAGCTACTGCTTGGTCTAAGATGCCTTGTACCTGGAAGAAACCGAGAGCCATGGAGTCGAGTGGATAGAGAGAGAGAGAGAGAGACAGAAGTGGAGGTGGAGGAGCAAGAGGCAGAAACAGGGCAGCGACAAAGGAGGCAGATCGGATTGGATCGATATCGACGACGGAGAATTGCAAGCAAGACAAAGCAGAGCAGAGCAGAACAGCACAAGGCGATTGATCTGATCGATTGGCATGCCAGGTACTGGCCCAAGTCAAAGATACAATTAGCCGCAGCGGAAGCTTGTTCCCTTTTTGTCTGGGAAAATCAACAACTCAACGTGAGCAGCCAAAGAGAGAGAGGGAGAGAACGAGAGAGGGAGGGAGAGAGAGGCTTCAAGTTGGTGGTGGCTGATGGCTGATGGCTGATGGCTGATGGCTGATGGCTGATGGCTAGTGGCTGGCGGCTGGCAGCAGCTGGCTCGCCCCGACGACGTCAATGTTGGATGCAGCTGGCGGCGGCTGCCCACGTCTTGGCCAAGTCACGCCTCGAGGGTACTATACGGAGTACACGTGGGGCCGGGTACCTGGGTACCTCGATCGCATCTGCATCTACATCTACATCTACATGTACATGCCCAGCTTCATCCTGCTCACACCCACCCTCACTTTTTAGCCACGCACGCCCTCAACTCCAGCACCAGCACCGGCACCGGCACCGGCACCGGCGCCCAGGCCGCCGCCGCCGCCGCCGCCGCTGCTGCCGGAATCTTTGTTCTCGTCAGGCTTGTTGCCCGCCATTCCACCGCCGGGGATGCTGGCAATCTCCGTCTCCTCAGGCTCCTCGTCCTCGTCCTTGTCCGTCTTGGACGGCTTCTTCTTCTTGCCCTTGTCCATGTCGGTGCCGGTGCCCTGGAGAGAGGCAAGAATCGTCCTCTTGTCGCCGTCCTTGATGGTGTCGTTGGTGCCGCGGACGTCGGTGTAGATGTAACTCTTGCCGTTGTTGGTGCCAGGGGCGCTCTTGGCGTTGTAGCACTCAATCTCAATGTCGGCAAAGGTGGCAAAGTAGTAGCCGTTGTTCTTGATGTCCTCGGCGCCGTCCCAGTCAATTTCACCACCGGCCCAGGCTCTGGTACCCTCTGCGTTGGAGGCGAGACCACCCGGCCAGAGGGAGAGCTGGAGACGGGCGGGAGTCTGCGGATAGCCCCAGGCCTGGGCGGTCTCGTTCCAGGTGTCCTTTTTCTCAATGGAGCGGCCAAGCTGGCCGTCCAGGTACCACTCAATCTTCTCGGGGGTCCAGCGGATCTCGTAGTCGTGGAAGTTTTCAAACGAATTGCTCAGGGTTAGGTTTTTGGCATTCTTGTCTAGATGCTGGTCAGTCACGGGCTAGGCTAGGCGGCAGGGCGGCAGAGCACGACGTACAGTTTGTGATGCCCTGGAAGTAGTAGTTTGTCTGGGCCGTCTCGAGGTCGACACCGATAAACTCAAAGTCAATTTCGTCCTTGACATCGGAGAAGAGGATAAAGGCGGTAATGACACCGGCGCCACGGCTCGTCTTGAAGCGGCCCTTGACGTTGCCGTACCACAGGTAGGCGGTGGAGGACAGGACGGTGCCGACACTGCGCTTGGGCATGGTGAGCAAGAGGTTGTCGTTGTAGATGGCGGGCTCGCCCGAGGCGACAAAGTCGGCCTTGGAGGCATCGCCGAGGTAGCTGCCGACGTCGGCGATGCGGTCGAGCGAGTCGAGCTTGATCTTGCGATCCTGGCAGACGGGGGCGGGGACGCACGACTCGAGCGAGTGGGACATTCGAGGGTCGCAGCCGCCGAGGCAAAAGGCGCCAACACCGCATTCACCGTAGGCTGGGAGTTGGGCTGTCAGTATCAAGCTGTCGCAAGAGTTGGCGGCGGCGGCGGTGGTGGTAACATACTGGAGCAGCAGGGCGCTTCCTCGGGACACTTGCTGCTAAGGGAGCACTTGACGGCGAGGGCGGACGTGGCGCCGAGGAGGGCCAGGCCGAGAGAGAGACGCATCGTGGCGGGGGGTTAGGCGAATGGACGGATAGACTGATGGATGGGATGGGTCTGAGTCGTCGAGGGAGAGGTATTAATGTGCTAGTTGTTGTTATTGTTGTTGTTGTCGTCGCTACTGTTGATGTTGCTAAGCGATGGGATGATTGCGACAACGGTGAGCGAGAGACGTCGTCGCGAGTCGGTCGGTATTCAGCGTGTTTGCGTCAACGGCAGGAAGCGAGTGGCCTGGTTGAATCCTTCTCCTCAGACAGACGGCTGCGGGATGAAGAAGGGAGAAAAAACGTGACAATGGTGATGGTGATGGTGATGGTGAGGTTGGCCACCGATAACAAACAGACTGATAACACACGCCAAGCTGGAATGCGTGCCACAAACGAGCGGAGACACAACAAAATGAGCCGGGATACACACAGACAAAAGACAAAGAGGCAAAAGGCAAGAGGCAAGAGGCAAAAGACGCGAAGCTGGAGGAGACAAGGGGAAGCGAGGGTCATCGGCTGCCCTTGTGCCCTTGCTTGAAAACTGGGCTGAGAATGGCTAGCCATGTCGTATTAGTGCCTGGGATGGCGCCGGCCGGGGGCAATCGAGTCCGACTTTAGGTTATCCTATCCTATCCTATCCAGTATTAGGCGCGCTCGCTGAGGCAATTCAAGAGAGCAAGGCATATGTATGCATATGCACACTATCGATGAGGTTTGCTTCGCTTTGTGAGGGCTGATAGCCATGGTTCGCCCACTTCCCGTCTGCTTGACTGCTTGACTGCTTGATTGAGCATTGACCCAGGCAAATGAATCCATAACGCCAGACTGCCAGATAGCCTGCACAGACACGTACGTGGGCACTAGTCTAGTCTCAGTGCTAATCAGACCTGGGGTGGATCACGGCCTGCAAAACAAGGGATGGCATGAAAAGGGGGGGAACCGGGGCCCCAATTCAACCGAGGCGTCCACTCTAACTTGCTCTCTACTCTGGGGAAGTCTGCCCCAAGCCCAGCCAACAGCCAACACGCCGAGATGGATTGTTCGAGTGTCTCGATGTATCACTTGATGCCGTGAATCGACCTCGAGTCGAATGACCAGAGTCTGTTGGTGGTGACGGCACGGGTCACCTGACTATAGCCGTGCGTGACACCTGATATGCAACAGAAAACTTTGCTTTTCCCACCATTTATTTGCCCATCCAATTCCCCTCCCCAGCCAACTCGCATTCCCTCTCTCTGCACATGACCCAACTTACTCGGTACCATCATCGTCCATCGTCTGTCAACTCTGCCTCTCCCCGACCGCCTCACAACGCCGCCACCGCCACCCCGCGTCCTGTCACGGCTGCCCGCGACGTCGCACCAGATCTACAAAGTCCCCAGTCCCCCACCACGTAGAAAATACCCGCTAGTCATTTGTTCCTTCGTCTCGCCCATTCATTGTTCTTTGTGCAACTCCCCCGCTTACCCCGGATCCTATGCACGTCTGATGCGTGAGATGCCGCACGTCAGCCAGCCCGCTGACAGCAGACCCAACAACCCGCAAGGTACCTGAGGACTACATCTAGAGGGTACTATCAGACTTGCTGCCATCCAGCACTAGTAGCTCAGGGTACCGCATCCATCGCCGTACCTGCAAGTAACAGACGGCCCGTAACCCTGCGACGGCCATCAAAATGTACAGTATACAGATACATCTGTCCCGAACTAGCTCCCAGACCAAGTGTACCTCTCCGCCATGTACGCATGTACTGTACACCGGCCAAGCATCCTCCCTCTTGCGCAACATCCCCACGGCTCTCCTTCTACAAATAAAGGTACACGCTGCAAATGTCCCGTCAATGTCGCCAGAGAGACTTGGAAGCCATGTAACTCGAGCACATCATTCATGATCCATGATCCATGATCCATCAACATCTTCATCTCCATCTCCATCTTGACCACGGCCCGGGCCTTGTCTAACCCCACTTCTCAAACATCATCAGCCACTAGGTGCCTAGGACCTCACCAATACACACTGCAGCACCCGAACCTCACCAGCACAAGGTACGCACAGAAATCATCTTGAGCGTTGGGGTATAACTATCACCGAAGCCTAATTCGAATACAGTCTCCCCCTTCATCCAGAACAAGCAAAGCCCGTCGTTCCAAGTCACCCTCCGAGCCCCGTTTCGCAACGGTCCGTCCCCAACTCTCCGTCTGTTCCCGCCCCATTACAGCAAACAATTGACTGTGTCGCACAATCCCAACAGCTGAGCTCGTCACGCCTTTCCATTCAGCAATCTGACCCTTCAGCTACCTTCTGTTCCATCCTCGCTGGACGAACCAACCAGCAAGCCCAGTCGCACAATTGACTCGCCGCTGTGACTCGGACATACGTATCTCGCATCCGCATGACTGGCCTCGGTCCGTCCAACCACTTCAATCCCAAGGTAGGTATAAATGATGACAAGGTTGCAGAAAAGCCCATGGTCCTTCCAACATGCCTTTGCCGTCGTCAAAATTTGGGGGGGGGAAGAAAGAGATAAAGGTGCTACCATTAAACAGTCCAGGAGAAACGCGTAATAATAATAAAAATAAAAAAGGTCAATGAAAACGCCACATGGTCGGTTCTCCCAATATTTTTTGCTTCTTTTTTTTTCTTCTGGTTTTCTTTCCAGCCGTATGCTCTTCGCATCACATTCCCAAGGTATGTAGAGAAGTCGTCCTTTCGAGTATTTCAACATCAGACTGCCCCACATCATGGTTCGTCAGGCAGTCGATGGGCAATCCCATCAAGGGAAACATGAGCTTCATCTGCCCTTGGCGGTGGCAAAGAGATCTGCTGTTGGGTCAGTCCAGTCCGCCCTGGTGCTTGTACCGCTCTTAGCGGGTCAACTTCGCTAGCATACCCGGAAAGTGCTCCTTGGCGTATTGTTCACATGCCTGACGACGGGCCAATGAATTAGCTTGGTGCATGCAGTCAACCATTCCGCTTTGCCAACGTACCTTGGCCGGCTTGCCGACCTTCTGGCCAATCACCTTCCACTTGTTGTTCTCGTACTCTTTGATGGCATTCAAGAGCGCCTGGCTCTGGACAAAAACAGCCATGTCAGCATCTGCATCACAAGAGCGACACGAAAGGGTAGTGCCGACTTCATTGCTTACCTCGTCCTCTGCAAACTCGGCATAGTGCATGTCCTGATATCTTGGTTAGCACACGGGCTCCTGTGCAGCTTGTGACGCCGAGGGACATACCTTGTACCAGTGCTTCTTGACGGATCCCTCGGTTCTGGTCGGGAATGTCTGTACAGTTGTTAGCCAGATTGCCTTGAAGCCTCTCGTACATTCTGCAACGCACCTTTGCAATCTCTGCCCAGCTGTTGCCGGCATCTCGCATCTGCTTGAGCCGCAACTCCTCCTGAGGCGTCCAGGGAGTATTCGTCCTGCTCTTCTTGGCTGGCGGAGCTGATGGCGTCGAGTTGGCATCCTCAACGGGGGCTTGGACCTGCGCCTGGGCGGCCGAGGCCGACTGGGGCGCAGAAGGGGGCGGCACGGGAGGCTGGACCTGCGAGGGGGTGACGGGCGCGGCAGGGGCCGCGGTGGCGGGCGGGGGAACGGCGGACGGGGCGCCGCGCTTGCGTCGGTTGGCCGTGGCAGGTGCCGGTGTAGGAGTCTGCTGTTGCGGCGGCTGCTGTTGTTGCTGCTGGGGAGAGGGCCCGTTGGGAGGTTGCTGAGGGACGTTCATGGGGGGTTGGACTGGGGCGGGATGGTGTTGCTGCTGGGGCGCCATGTTGGGCTGGGGAGCGCCGTAGGGGAATTCCATGCGCTCGTTGCGGCGGGCCATGTCGGCCTGATACGAATGAGGGTTGCTGTCAAGGCACGCCGGTTAGCAAGATCTGCCTTGACCGTGGGACACGACGGTCGTGATGGCATGGCATGGTGGCTGGCGAACCCCAGGGCGTCCCAGTGTCAGAAGGAGCATATGAGTGAGTGCAGGAGCGCGCTGCGTGGACGGGGAGGGAAGGTATCTCCATGTCCCCTCGCGGCGCAACGACGGCGACATGATATAAATCATGGCGAGAGCAAACCCCGTTGGTGATACACGGCCTCGTTTAGCCAGCCGAGAAGACGACAAGATGAGAAGACATGCCGGGGTGGACAATGAAAATGTACACTCTGGGTACGCAGCAGGACAGGCGAGGGACAGAGGGGGAGGAGCGACAAAGTACCAGAGGTACCAGAGACAAGGCGGACAGGTACTTACTGCATCTCATTGGGCTGGTGGGTGGAGTTGGAGTAGACGTACTCCGGCACGGGGCCGACCTGCCATTGCTGCATGTTCTGCGAGGGGGCGAGGGAAAATGGTTAGCGAGGCTGAACGGGATAGCGACAGCAAAGCTGATGGTCTGCGACGAGGCCGCGAAAATGAGCCTCTCAACGCGACCGGGATAGATGGGTGAGCGGGCACGCGACAGCAGCGACAGTGACAAAGGGCTTTTGGGACCAAGTCAAGTCAAGTCAAGTCAGGCCAGGCCAGCTGCACGCGTGGGTCTGCAGACGGTCGCGCTGATGGACAGATGGCGACGCGACCAGGGCCGTAGGAAGTGAGTGCAGGATTTTTGGTGTCGCGAATGGGGGCTCAAAAAGAGCACAAGAACGGCTGAGGCCCGGCGGCGCTGGCAATGAGCAGCAGGCGACGGCGACAAGCAGCAAAGGGAAAAGGGCAGCAGCAGCAGGCAAAGTGTTATGAGGTCGCGCGTCGCAGGACCGAGGGAGCAAAGGAATATACTTACGGGCGAAGTAACTTGGGGTCAGAGTTGCATAAGAGACATGCGACGTGGAGAGGAGAGGACTTTGGGAAAACAACCGGGGCAAGTAACGCACGCCCGGGCTGCGGATGCTAGGGACAAGACAGATACACGAGTTGGGGGGGGGCGCGAGTTGTGTGTGTCTGGGTATTTGAGGGTCTGGGAGGGGGGCTAAGGGATTGACGTTAGCTCGTTAGCTGGGCGGGCGAGCTGAGGGTGATTGGGATTGGGGGTGTGCGAGTCGCGGCCAGAAGAGAGGTGTGCTTGCAGCGCCGCGCGGTTACGTGCTCCCGAGAGGATGCTGCTGTGCTCTGCTTGCTCGGGCCAGGAAGCTGTAGCCGTGCCGTGCTGTGCTGTAGCGTAGCGCAGCTTGTGGTGTTTTGGTGTCTGCGCTGCGTCGTGTATGCAATGTCGCAGAGAGTACAGAGCAGTGTCGACAAGAGATTGGCCGTGGGTGGATGGGTTCAGGGAGAGGAGGTGATGCCGTGTTGCTTCGAACTTACCGTGATTTGCTCGGTGCTGTGTATACGAGGACGGGGAAGGGTGGTGAGCAGACGTTTCGGCTGTGCCAGACCGTTAGCTACCTAGCCACGTCGGGGGCTGGGCTGGGCTGGGCTGGGATTGAGGTGGCGGGTGGTGATGATTAATGGCATGGATGGATGGGCTGAGTGTTGGTGATTGTGGTGATTGAAACGAGAGGGATTGCGAGGCGCTGCTAGTGGCCCCGTGCTTGTTTCTTTGATTCTTGGTTCTTGTGTCTTTGTTTCTTGTTTCTTGTTTTCTCGACTCTTGACGCTTCCCCGGCCTTGCCTGTTCGCTAGCTGGCTGATGCTGATGCTGATGCTGGCTGATGTCGATGCTGACGGACGCTGCAAAGCCAAGGCCACACAGCAGACTGGGCGGAACGCGAAAAGGGCCGTGTCTGCCGATCGATCGCTCGACGCGACGACTCGGCGCAAGGTAGCGAGTGGGGATGGGATAAGAAATGGGTGAGGTTGAGGGAGAGCAAGCAAGCCCATGTACTCTGGGAGTAGCGGTACGTGAAGTCGAATATTGATTCACGCGGGAAAAGAGGTAGAGAGAATAGTCGTCTACTTACGCTGCTTGTGGGTGTTTGCCAAAGCGGTGGAGCCTGTTGACTTTAAGACACACTGGGTCTGCAAAGGCAAAGAGGACTGTCTGTACAGTACGAGAAGCGTGCCGACGGCGGTGGCAGCGGTTGGTGGTGGTGCTGGAGGAAAGCGAGGTCAGCGAGGTCAGGAGACGGCCAGGGCCGTGGCCATGGATGAAAAGGAGACGTGTGCAGAAGCGGTGGGTGAGGTGAGGTGAGGTGAGGTGAGGTGAGGTGAGGTGAGGCAGATGGTGATGCCCGTGATGGCGGCTCAGCGTGAAAGGGCGCGATGCACAGAGGCCATGGCCATGACGATGGATGGGGAAAAGGAGGTACCTCGACAGCAAGTAACTCTGGCTCTTGGGGCCAGGTAGGGGGATGTTTTGGACCTTGGTAGCCCTCTTTTTTTTCTGGTGAAGGGGGGAGAAATTGGGTGAGAGAGGATTTGGGCGGCGCGACAGATGAGGTACGAGGCGAGCAGGCGATGAGCAAGTGGGGCGCAGCAGCAGTGGGGCCTCTGTTTGCGTCAGGTATTGCGTACCCGTCACGAGGTACCTCGGCAGACCATTACTGTGTTTATCACTCCTACGCACTGTCGATACATCCCGTATCATCTGGGGTTGCACAGTGCCTATAATGGTTTGTGAGCATCTGCTACCCCAACCCAAGTGCCACCAACTTGGCCAAGTGCAAGGCAGATGACCCACTACAGGCTCCAGCCACTGACAGGCCGGGCTCAACCTCGTCATCGCCATGCGGCCAGTACCTTAGCCGTACCTTAGCCGGCGAGAGTTGCAAGCTTCAAGTACCTGGCCTCAGCTGTTGGCATCTGGTTGACTTGGTGCAACGGGGACAAGGCACATGGACTCTTTCAACTTGACGGCCAAGTATCGCCACGTGGCAACGGGCGGGAAACGGGCAGGCAAATCGGGCACCTGTACCTGGCTCCAAGGCCAATCACGGTTGACCTCTAGCGGTACGTCCATGGTCCATGAAACGCCAGTTCCCAGAGTACAGTACATTTCCCATGGCTTCTACTTGTTCTTCCAGCATATCTCGGCCTCTTGCGTAACGCAGCGTTGAGCTTCCGTACTCTGGGCCTAACACTGGAATCTGTAATGTAAATCATGGCAGCTGGCAGATGTCCTCTGTACAAGGCCAAGATACCTATTGTCCGATTCCTAGCCTCGTCCCTCCGGCGTCCTACATCTCGCATGTCCCCTCCAGCGCCTCATCTAGCCTCGCCTCGTTTCCTCAGATCTGCCTCTCGAGCCTCGAGGCTGTGCACCACTAGCAGATCTGTCGTCGCCTTATCAATCGGGGGCTCCTAGGATCTGGGGAAGCATGGCACCACCCCTTGGGCCATCTGTTCAAGGTTCTCCACCAGCAGAGGTACCTGCTTGCACGGTACCTGGCCGCTCGGGCTCGCATGAGCTAAGATCGTGACATTGATGCCGTGTACCTGCAAAGTCGCTACCAGGCATTGGGCTGCGTGCCATTCTCGCGGGGCCGGGCCTTTTCCACCGACGTCTTTGGCGTGCATGGCAGCATGAGGCAGACGATGCAGGCTGCTAGTCGGTATTCCATCATGTACCCGTGTTCTAGCTGGCTTTTGTGTATCAATGTCTAGCGGGTGATGGACGAGTTACCAGTGACACTGAAGACATCCAAACCACCGTATGGATACGCCCAGTACACAACCTACCGTCGGTGGTATGAAGTTGATACTTTTACTGTCATTACAATTCTGCAATAAACATAGGTACTGAGTCCATGAGCACAATAGCACGGGTGGCCATGGCATGCAGCTATACATGGTATAGGGTGGGGACATAATCTGACATTTGCTGCAAATTAGTCGAGGTTAATTTGTTGGCGTAATGAAACCGTCGTCCTGCCAAACATGTACGCCAGATAGATTGGATTCAACCCATACAGTTTCGTCATTACGTATGTTGAAGGCTGGGGAAAGACTGTAGATGTGGACAATCGTTTCGCCAGTATGCACGCAGTACCGGTAGTCGAGCGGCATCTCTGCAACCAACGCCGACTGGCAACCTCGGATTGGCCGCCGCAACCACATCGTGACCCCATCCATAGACAATGCGGGAAGAACCCCATGAAGGCCATGGGCATATCTCAAAAAACACGCGCTGTCCCGGTGATGATGTTTTGGGGGCTGCCAAGAGGCAACGCCGTGTCACCATGGCGTGCAGGGATGGATTGGGGCTCTACAGGCAGGACTGCCATGGACGGGCATGGTTGGCTGCGTTATCGAACTTGTAATCGTACAAGATGCAGCGTCCATGTGCTCGGAGATCTGGCCTTGCATGTGATGCTGGCTTGGCAGGCCGAGTGCAATCTTGCGGCCAAGACATGCAGCAGAAAGAAAGAGGGAAACGACAATTCTCCGTCGGATCACGGAACAATGTATGCTCGAAACAAGGCCACGGTCCACGGAATGGGCTGGCCGAGTACGACGTCTCGACGCCGGCGGCGGATTCATGTGTTTGTCTTGGCTTGCGTTTCGAGGATTGGTCGTCGTATATATCCTTGCGTCTAGAGGTTTTGATATCATATGGGCCATCCGTCGACGCACTAGGTGGTTCTAGAAGATGGAACAAGACGGGCCACGCCACGTGGCTGTCAGTTGGTTCCAAGGTTCCCTCGTATCCCGTCACCGTCACCGTCACCGTCAGTCTGGTCGGGACCCTGGGGGATATGGAGATTTGGAGACGGGTGGCCTCGTCTAGCCTTTGCGAAAGCCATTGTACGGACGTGGCGGCCCGCGATGTTGGGAAGCGCCTGTGCGTTTTGCAGGCCCGTTTAAGCGAACCGAGCTTGGTCGACTGTTGTTTCTCACAGAGCAGAGCAGAGCAGAGCAGAGCAGAGCAGAGCAGAGCATAGCAAGGCAGAGCAGATGCTGGGCTATAATATGCGCGACTATTACTAGAGGCTTACGTGGGTGAGGCGAGATTGCGCGAGGGGGGACGGTAACCGGCTTGGCTTCGGGGCCGGCGTTTCCGCCAGGACTTGCCGCTCCGCTCCGCCCCGCATCACCCGAGAGCGGGATATGCTTACTATGTAGCAAGGAGATGGAGGACTGGCTGGAGATGGGACAATGCATGAGATATCCGGAGATTTTGTCTGCTGCGTAAGTAATGGAAGCACGAGAATAAAGAAGAAAGAGGCAGAGAAGAGGCCCGTCAATCCCCCATGTTTGACAGCGATTGAAGGGGGCGGGGGTTCTAATTGCGCCGACGCCCTAGCCGAGTTTCACAAGAGGCCGGACCCCTGGCGCGGTACTACGCAAAACCGGCTGGAGGGGAAGCCTGGGAGATATTCTATACTCGGTACAGGTAGATGGATAGAGTGAGAGCTGCAGCAAGGTCGTCGGCAGCGGTGGACCGGAGCCTTTTGGGCAGAGGGCGGGCGACTATTAAGATTGTTTGTGTATCTGAAAACGGTGGACGAGGATGGACGGCATTTCCCCACCTATCACGGCGGCCGGAGGGCAGCTATTGACCGGGTTGTGGCCAGGACGGGGAAACGTTTGGGAAACCAAACACTTACTGGCAGAAGCTTCCATGTGAGGGGGCTTTGGGGCTTGGGGGGGAGAGCAAAGGAGCCAAGGGAGCCAAGGGAGCCAAGGGAGCCAAAGCCAAGGGAGAGGCGACGGGGCCGCGCGGGCCATGGTTCCGGGATCATGGGCCGACAGAGACATGTGAAGTCGATGGTGATGGAGACGGACTGCCAAAGCCAGAGGCCAAGTCTGGGTTGATGAATTGCCGTGTGATGCCATCTACAGAAACAATTCACTCGTCACGGAGCCGAGGATGCGATGCTGGCCAGGCTGTATCAGGCCCATGCCATCTCATCTCATCTCATCCCATCCATCCATCCATGACCCCCTGGCCCGCCATCAACAACCTGAAGCTGAGGTTGGCGCAATGTAACGGTGAGTGAGGAAGCTCATGACACGTCCAACTCTGCGATGCCATGCCAAGCAAGCCGAGGTCTGTCAGTCAGTCAGTCAGTCAGTCGAGACGAGACGAGACGAGACGAGCCGACCATCCATCCAGTCAAGGATGGCCGTGGCCCGCCGTCGTTGCTTTTCTGCTGTCAATGCTATGCAGACCTGGGCTATCGTTCTCGAGGCTACTGCTCACTCGCTATGTAGGTAGACAAGAGATGATTGGGATAGAAGCAACAAGTAGTAGCCATTTCAACAGCAACAGCAGTGACAACATCACCACCACCACCAACACCAACAGCACGAGACTTGAAACCCACAAATGCAACATGGGCATCTGTCGCAGGCTCGCCATCTTGGTGCCATTGTCTTCTTCTTGTACAGGGCCCGTTCCCTCTTAGCGGGCCGGGGCCCTGGTCCTGGTCCTGGCTGGCCCTGGCAGCCGACTAGCATTCTTCCCATCCCATCCCATGCCATGCCATCCCGCCGTCAACAACCTGGCTCGTGTCTTGTATCACTCTTATTATAGCGACATTATATGCCCCTCCCGCAATCTGGCTTGCCTCTTGTCTTGTTCTTGTTCTTCTCCTCTCTCACCTCTTGGGTTCGAGACCTTTCTTCACCACATCTGCCCCTTCGATCGACTGGTTCATCATCCCAAGACGCTGTTGCGTTCTTCTTGTTTCCCTTCTATTCCCTCCTTGACCCGGGTTTTCTCATAGCCCTTTTGTTTGGCTTTCGCATACTGCGACTCACTCTCCTTGACGTTTTGACCTGACCCAACTCCAACTGGCTTGGCTGCTGACGCTCCTTTGAACATTGACTCTTGCAAGAATAGCCCTCTATTCTTGATCACTCTCTTCTTCCTCGTCTTTACGAACTCACTGTATCTTTGCTTCTTCCCCGGCCTCTTGCTTCTTCTTCAACCTCTTGCTTCTTCTTCGGCCTCTTGCTGCCTTGTTCCGACTCTCAATTCTTCCGGGGAGAAACCATCCGGCTCTCTTCAACTCAACGATCCATCAACGCTACATCAACGCTTTCTTCTTCTCGACCTCTTGTACTTGCTGTGACTCGGCGTGCCGACTTGGTTGATCCAAAAGCAAAAAAACAGAGTACAAACTCACCCGCAACGACTCCATTTCACGCACCCTTTCTTTTCCAACGCAACGCAACCAAACCAAACCCCCCCCCGGCAAAATCATACCCCGGTCTTTATACGTTACATCACTCGAACCTCGCATCCATTTACTTGCTCTCCGAGTGTCGCCTCCAAGGGAAGCGAAAAACCACCATGACTCCCGCCTACATAGCGCCCATGTCCTCCACGTATGCCCCCGTCAGCGATGTCATGAACCGTCACGATTACGGCATCTCCAAGAGCCGCAAGCCCGCCACGACCGGTGGTGGCCGAGCCTGGAGCGAAGACGAGGTAATTCGACATCGAGAATCAAGAATAGGTGACGCGCCAGCTAACATGGAGGCTAGGAAATGTACCTCTTGCAGACTCGACGCCAGAAGATGCCTTACAAGTACATTGCAGCCCATCTGAAGAAGACGGAGCTGGCCTGTCGCCTCCACTACCACCAGCTCTCCCACGGCAGCAACCGCCGCAAGCGCACCGCCTCGTGCTCGTCCGGCACGTCCAACGACCCGGCGGTAGCGTCGGCGTCGGCGTCGGCATCGGCCCCGGCCCAAGTCCCGGGCTCCGGTCCGACTCCGGCTCCGGCTCCGGCCCCGACCGTCATCATCCCGAGCCCGGCCCGCGAAATCGTGTCGCGCTCCGTCTCCCCGCTCACCGCTCCCGCCAGCTACGTGTCGTCGCCCACAATGAGCTGCATCCACCTGCCGAGCATCATGAGCGCCGACGCCTCCCCGCGGCTGCCCGCCATCCTGCCCAAGCCGGCGTCCATGGGCCTGGCGCCGCCCTTTGCCGGCCCGTCCGCCGCCTCCTACGGCCCCGTGCCGCATCCCCGGCCGCTGCACCCGCCGACGCCCTTTTCGCGCATCCCCCTGCACACGCCGGCGACGCCGCCCCTCCGGCTCGACTGCTCCGGGGTGCCGCCGGCGCCGGCGCCGCAGTCGCACACGCCCATGCACGTGGACCTGTCGCGGCTGCACGCCGTCTACTCGGCGCACAAGACGTCGTTTTGGACGGCCGTGGCGAGCGACTACGGCCCGCACGCGTCGCCCGTGGCGCTCGAGCAGGCGTGGAAGACGGGCGTGTGCTGCAGCGGCACGGCGAGCGCGCCCATTACTCCCATCTCGAGTCCTGGAAACGGAAGCGGCGAGAGGGAGGTGCACGGCCGGGGCCAGGACCGGACGCGCATCTCGTCCATTCTCGGCATTGACGCGGATCCCCGGACGGCCCGGGATCGCGACATGGTGCGTCGTATTGAAGAGGAGCGGTTTGGCACCACGCCCATGACGGCGTGAGGGCATCCGCTTCCATGATGGCGTGAGATGATATGAGCGTCAACTCTTGTGTGTTTTACTTCAAACCCTGTGTTATTACTTTGGTACTGGCATTATCCCCCCTTCTTCTCTTCGTCACTGTCGCACGGCATCCCGGCGCTTCTAGGCGTTCACAGCGGTGCAACCGACAGAAACCTGTTGTTTCTTGTGGTGGCACGACTTCTTCTTTTACCAGTTCTCCTCGGTGACGTCGGGGAGGCTGTTGTACTTGTTCAACGGGCGGCATTTTGCATGGTCAATTCTGCATTGTCCTTTTTACTCTGGATTTGTCCATTTTACTCTGGATTGTCCTTTTCACTTTGGATTGTCGACATGTTTCATTTCATTTCTCTTCGTTTCCTTGTCCGCCACATCTTTGTCTTTGTTCCATTTACGGCCACTTTTCTGGTTACTCGAGATACGATGTGATGACTTGGCCCGCGACTTGGGCATTCGCGTCAAGGGAGGAGGGAGGACTAGGTAGCTGACGGCGCACAATGAATCTTTCTGATCACTCCGTACAAGTCTCAAGTCTGTGAATGTTGGGTACAAGTCTCAAGTCTGAATGTTGGTACAAGTCTAAAGTCGTGAATGTTGGTCAACACTTTGATGGCCCCGTAGATCCCACAGCCAACCCCTGCTTCTCCAGTCTGCGGCAGTAGTGCTAGACCAACTGGAGACCAACGGGCGTCGCAGGTTGCTAAGCAGCGTGCGGGCATTCGATGCAGCAGGTGGAGACGATGGATGCTTTTGCGCCGAGGTGCATCAATCGCCAAGTTGCATCAAGTGGGCATCAAGCTGGGGGACTTGCAAGTGAGGGGAACGGGTTGTTGTATTCCGGGGTTGATGTCTATCAGAGGGAATGTGTAAGTTATCCTACGATATTATAGAGAATACTCAAGCCATCGCATCTTGTATGGATAGCCTCTCCTCCACGCTAGAACACGTCATAGTCTGGATACACTTTGCCGCCCTCAACTGGCCTCGTTGGAGAGCGACTGACTTGGAGATTGACTGACTTGCATGCTCGGCAACTAATTCCTCGTACTCTACTCCACACGCACTGCAACAGCCGGGAACTCATTCTCCGCAACCTCGTCTTAAGCTTCGTTGTCCCAGGAAGCCATCTCTACCAAGCAAAGCTACTCATCACCTCCATCTCTCGCCATGGCCGACCAAGACGCCTCCGAGGGCCCGCGCCCCGTCCACGATGACAAGTCGTCACCCGACTATATCCAGTTCCCCTGCCTCCCGCCCGGCGGCGCGCTCAACCGCTGGTCGGCCAAGATTACCCGCGAGCACGACTATCCCGGCGCGCAGGCGATGCTCTACGGCGCCGGCGTGCCTAACAAGGACATGATGAAGAATGCGCCGCAGGTGGGTATCGCTACCGTGTGGTGGCAGGGAAACCCGTGCAAGTGAGTTGAGCAAAGGGTTCGTCAAGAGACGAGACGAGACGAGACTGACATGTGGCAGCACGCATCGTGAGTAACATGGGAAGAGAAGAAGAAGTAGAGTATCTGACACACAGTAGTCCTCGACCTCGGCAACATTGTCAAAAAGGCAGTGGAAAAGGAGGGCATGCTGGGCTGGCAGTTTAACACGGTGGGCGTTTCGGATGCCATAACCATGGGCGGCGAAGGTACGTCTTGATGCTCATCTTCTTGTCATGCTCATCATGATAGTCATGCTCAGCTTGACTCATGATGTACTCACACTCACCCTCACCCTCCTCACAGGCATGCGCTTCTCCCTGCAGACGCGCGAAATCATTGCCGACTCCATCGAGTCCGTCACCTGCGCCCAGCACCACGACGCCAACATTGCCCTGCCCGGCTGCGACAAGAACATGCCGGGCGTCGTCATGGCCGCCGCCCGCCACAACCGGCCCTTCATCATGATCTACGGCGGCACCATCCGCAAGGGCCACTCGGGCCTGCTCGACAAGCCCATCAACATCAGCACCTGCTACGAGGCCTCGGGCGCCTTGGCCTACGGCCGCCTCGCCGCAAAGACGGACCCCGGCGCCCCCGGCCGTGAGCCCGCCGACGTCCTCGACGACATTGAGCAGCACGCGTGTCCCGGCGCCGGCGCCTGCGGCGGCATGTACACGGCCAACACCATGGCCACGGCCATTGAAGCCATGGGCCTCACGCTGCCCGGATCCTCGTCGTTCCCGGCCGAGTCGCCCGAAAAGGCCCGCGAGTGCGAGCGCGCCGCCGCCGTCATCCGCACCACCATGGCCCGCGACCTGCGTCCCCGCGACCTCATGACGCGCGCCGCGTTTGAAAACGCCCTCGTCCTCACCATGATCCTCGGCGGCTCCACAAACGGCGTGCTGCACTTCCTCGCCATGGCCAACACGGCCGGCGTCGCCCTGAGCCTCGACGACGTCGCCCGCGCCAGCGACCGCACGCCCCTGCTGGCCGACCTCGCGCCCAGCGGCAAGTACTACATGGAGGATCTGTACCATGTGGGCGGCACGCCGGCGGTGCTCAAGATGCTCATCGCGCGGCACGTCATTGACGGCTCCATCATGACGGTGACGGGCCAGACGCTCGCAGCCAACGTGGCCGACTGGCCGAGCCTGGACCCGGGCCAGGCCATTATCCGGCCCCTCGACGACCCCATCAAGGCCAGCGGCCACATCCGCGTGCTGCGCGGCAACCTGGCCCCCGGTGGCGCCGTGGCCAAGATCACGGGCAAGGAGGGCCTGTCGTTTACGGGCGCCGCGCGCGTCTACGACTGCGAGCACGACCTCGACGAGGCGCTGGCGCGCCACGAGATCCGCCGCGACGACGGCAACCTCGTCCTCATTGTGCGCTACGAGGGTCCCAAGGGCGGACCGGGAATGCCCGAGCAGCTGCGGGCCTCGGCGGCCATCATGGGCGCCGGGCTGACCAATGTCGCCCTCGTCACGGATGGGCGGTACAGCGGTGCCTCGCACGGCTTCATTGTTGGCCATGTTGTTCCCGAGGCGGCCGTGGGCGGTCCTATCGCTCTGGTTCGCCATGGCGACACCGTCACCATTGATGCTGTCCGGAACCGCATCGACGCCGCCGTATCCGACGACGAGATGGACCGGCGCCGTGCCGAGTGGAAGGCTCCGGAGCCGAGGGTCCGCAGGGGTGTTTTGGCAAAGTATGCGCGCCTGGTGGGCGATGCCAGCCATGGAGCTGTGACGGATCTGTGGTGAGCATTGATTGATTGGCTTTGATAGTCGTGTGGCATGGAACAACAAGATGAGACGAGGCCAACTGCTGACCCCATCTTCATCTGTGTGGCTGCTAATACTCAACATCTGGCAAAGACTCGCCTTTGGTAAATGCATATATATCTGCATGTGTAAATGTACACTCGTCTCTCTGCTTAATCGTGTCATATTCCGTCAAACAAGACAAAAGGAAAAAAAAGTAAAAGCATCCACCTCGACTGAAACAACTATACGAAACGGTGGGTATCGCGCCAACTAAATACCACATGCAGTCTCTTGCTCTCCGTCTTTATATGCCCGATGCAACAAGTCAGCTCCCCCCCCAAGCATCAAGCCCTACTCACCCAGCGGCATGCCTTCGAGCTCGTCCAGCAGACGCCGCCAGTTGTCCGCCTGCATCTCGGCGTACTTGACCCGCTCGCCCGCCCAGTCCTGGTTCCACCGCGTAATGTGGTACTGCGTCGACTGGAACGTCACCAGCTCGTCCCGGAGGCACTCCTTGACAAAGATGGAGTGGTTGTGCTGCTGAACAATCGACTCCTTGTCCTGCGGGCTGTTAGTCTCATGCATGCATGCAGGCCATGGGGGGCCCACCACAAAACATACCTTGATAATGTTCTCCGCCACCTTTTCAACCTCGCCCGGCTTCACCATGCCCTCTGGCTTGGAGCGCAGGTTCGCCAGCTTGGTCTCGTTGGTCTGGATCCTCCGCTCCAGGTACGGAATGTTGTCCTTGTCCAGCCTCTCCCGCCGGTCAAACATGTCGCGCACGCTCACCAGGGCATCGCGCTGGCGCTTCAGATCTTCCAAGACGCCCTGGTCCCAGCCCCGGCCCTCATCCTCCATCAGAGTCTGAGAGGTTCTCAAGTGTTTGCTCATAGCCATGAGTCCATCGTTGAGCAGGGGAACCTCGTTGGTGTCCGTGGCGTACGTGTCGGCCGAGACCTCGGTCAGAGACGTCAGAGACAGCGCTATGCGGGCATGGTCTGCGGCAACGCCCTCTGTCCGCTTGACCAGGCGGTCCAAGATGTGGCAAAAGTGAATGTACAGCTCGGCCGAGCGTCGAATGCCACCTCGAGTTCGCTCAAAGAGCTCCTCAAGCGTGTTGGGCAGCGAGTCCTCGAGACCAGGCGGGAGTGGTCGGTCGGTGAACTCGTCCTGAACGGAAATAGTTGCCTGCTTGCGCCAGCCTGCCAGCTCCTACATGTAAAGTGTTAGCAGTCGCTCGCATAAGACTTTCCCGATGCAAGCAAGAAAACGAGAGGGGGCTGAGCACAAACCGTTGGAACAGTGAGAAACATGACGACGAGCTGCTCTTGGTTCAAGACTGGGTGTCGCACAAGGGCATTGAGGAATCTCGCCAGACCCCGTCGGCGCTTCTCGATAAAGGCACCGTCGTTGGACAGGTGGCTGCCGTTGACGCCCATGCGCTTGGGCGGGAGCAGAGGCAGCGCACGGAAGGGATATCGCTTGTGCAGGCAGTCGAGCAGCCAGACAAAGTCGCTGTAGCGGCGGATGACCTTGCTCCCGCGGCGCAGGCTCGAGATTTCGTAGTTGTGGTGCTGGAACATGAAGACGCCCTCCTTCTCGGGCATCAGCGTCACCAAGACTCTCTCCTCGGCCGGGTTGCCCGTCGTCCTGGGGATGCTGGCATGCTGTGGGAGCGGTGGAGGATTGGTGCCGGGCGTGCGATCGACGCCGCCCCCAAAGGGATTCGTAATGGCATGGGACGGGCTCTCGCCAAAGCCGCTGGGACCGGCCGCGGGGTTGGTGCCGTCAAAGTAACCCCATCCTCCGCCTGGCGTCGGCATCTGCTGGGTGTTGGGTTGGGGCATGCTGGCAATCGGGCTGCTTGGTGTCGCGAACGTAGGGATCGACTGGGTTCCAATTGCGCCGGGTTGCGGATGGTTGTCGATAAAGGAGGAGCGGCCGTTGATGCCGTGGGCCTGCTGAGAGCCGTTGGCATGAGGTTGAGGTTGAGGCTGGGCGTGATGATGGTTCTTGTGGACGTCGGGCGTGTTCCACGGATCGTCCTCGGGGTCGTCCATGGTCGGTCGAAGCGTGGCTCGAGGCGGGCTCTGCTTGGCAGCGGGCGCGGGCGGCGCGTCTTTGGGCGGCGTCTGGGGCGGTTTCGCGGACAGCTCGGCAACGGGAGGCAGGACGGGCTCTGCGGTGAGGCCGGGGATCTTGGGCTGCGGAAGATCTAAGGCAAAGGTGAAATTGGCCGTTAGCTAGGCGTACGTGCATTGCATGGTACATGGTACGTGGTAGTGGCGTCTCGTCTCGTCTCGGCTCCACCAGCCAACAGAGTGACGATGGATATGCCAGGGCATTCCGTCTAATTACAACGCGGGTGACTGGCACGCGGCACAAAAAGAAAGCAGGGCGCACGACGATGCATGGGAACAAGGCAGAAGGCAGAAGGCAGAAAAGAAACTCACTTCTTCGGCGCTCGTCAACGCCATCCAGGCTGATGACCTCGCCCTCTTGCGCCAGACCCACCAGCGCAAGCAGCACGTTGAACTCGCCCCGGCCCAGCGCGATATCTTGGCTGTCGCCGGGCGCAACCAGAGACATGATGCGAGCCTGGGAGTCGGCGTCGAGTCGCGCATTGGCAAAGAGCTTGGCGACGCCGCCGGCGGCAACGCGCCCGCCATGGCCGTCGTCGCGCACCACGGCGTCAAACGTCTCAATGTAGCTGTCGGGCACGGCCGTGGCCGGCAGCAGGTTGCGGACCATGTCGGCGCGGCTTTGCTTCTTGCGCGGCGTCGGCATGTCCCAGGGCGAGCCTCCCGAAGCGTCGTCGTCGTCGGCAAACAGGCTGCTCGACGCCTGCTTGGAGCTCGAGGCGTCGTCGTCGTCAGCAAACAAGCCGCCACTTCTGGAGCGGCTGGGAGGAGCCAGCCTGGCGGGCTCCTCGTCGGGTGGAGAGGTTCCAAAGAGGGACATTATCGACCTGGAAATGCTGCTGGCGATGCAATGTCGCGGGTGGAAACTGGTCCGTAGAGTATATGTATAGTTGATGGCGTGCCCACCTTCGATGACGATCGATCTCTAGCGGGTGAGCCGGTGGCCAAAAGCGTCAATTGTCCGCACGGGCTGCCGTCAACGTGCTCGACAAGCCAAGGCTGAGTGAGGCTGCAGGTCGCTGAGAGCAATGGATATGGAGTCGGCGTCTAGACCAGACCAGACGTCGAGGCAATTGCGAGGCTGCACCGGGAGGTTGGTGAAGTCATTCCGAGGTGGAGAATGCAACCAAGGCCAAGGCAAGCAGGCAAGCAGGCAAGTAGGCAAGCAAGACAAGCTCCTGTGGAGCCAGCCACGCCATCTCTTATCTTATCGCCTTGCAGCCACTTGGTGGCTTGCTCACTCTCTAGTCTAGATAGGATATCCATCATATTGATTCAAGCAGGTCTGGCAACTTGGACAAACCATTAATCATTCCTTGGCTTGCATAGATACAGTTTATTTTCACATCAAGGAGCCCCTTGAGAATAGTAATAGTACAGTCCGCCCAATACCAGGCCCCTACCAAATCGTCTCCTCCGTCGTCTTGTTCTCCTTCTTGACGGCGCTCTTGATCTTGTGCACGCCCGGCACCTTGAAGTACAGACTGGGCGACTCGCCCGGCACCAGCTGGTGGCTCAGGTACCCGCGGTGCGCCGGGTCGCGGTAGTACTCAATGTCCTCACGGCCCGTCGGGTCCGGCAGCCGGTACCGGAAGGGTCCCTTGCGGACCGCCGCCAGCACGCCCTCGACGTGCTCCTTGCCGTACGGCAGCGGCTTGTCCGTGTTGGCCGACTCGCCCGTGAGCAGCCGTCGGATGGCCAGCTTGGTGTAGTAGCGCGTCACCACCTTGCCGCCGGCCTGCTCGACGGCCGCAATGGCGCTGGCCGACACGCGCGACACCATGAGGTCAATGGGCTGCTTGAGGACGTCGGCGCCGCGGGCGAGCACCTTGACGCCGTCCTTGAGGGTGCCAATGAGGCCGCTCTCAATCAGCTCCTTGGGGGTGATTTGCTTGCTGGGGTCGATGCGGCCCTGGTCGATCCAGGCCTGGATCTGGTCGAGGTTGACTTCGCACATTTGGGGGGCGCGGCTGTTATAGAGTTAGCAAGATGGTTCCTCCTAGCTAGCGCTATGGCCGCTCACAAGTTGCTGAATCCCTTGCGGCCGTGCTTGACAATGAGCGGCGTCTGGCCACCCTGGAACCAAGGCCGGACGGAGCCGTGCTGCTTCTGACCCTTGTGGCCGCGGCCAGACGTCTTTCCGTGGCCCGACGAGGGACCGCGGCCGACTCGCTTCTTGACGTGCATGGCGCCGGGCGTGTTGGACAGGCTGCCGAGGATGGAGGCGTTTCGCGTCTGGAGGGAGAGGCCGGCGAGGTACGACGTCAGCGACGTGAGGGGCGCATTGGGCGTTACCCGACAGCACAGCGCCGTGCTGGGGGAGAAGAGTCGGGGAGGCATGGCTGGATTGGCGAGGCGGTGGCCGTCGAAAAGGGGATTCGATTCGATGCGATGGTCTGGTCTGGTCTATCGCCAGTGTCGGTACAATTTTTTGGAGTCGCAGGTTGCAGCGTGGCGCTAGTTTCTGCCTCAGGCAGCCGCCGTCACCTGGAACAGCAACGAGTTAACTATCAATTGAAACACGAATATTGTCAATCAAGAGGCAGAAAATGCCAAAAATAATCACAATCTGTATTGACTCTAGCCTTTTGTTGTTTTATCAGCAATTGTGTGGGTTGGTTGGTTGGTTGATTGGATGTCGAGAGTTGATCAGGTCGTCTCCAAGGTCGCATCAGGCAGGCCCCCTGACGTGATGAACGACTCGGCACAACTGACCCATACAACAACCCAACCCGAGCACATATACCGCCAAAAAGGCCATGACAATACATGTTGGTGCTGATCTCAGTTCACTCACTATGTACATGACTATGTATATACATTCACATTGATTTGGTGCTGAAACATATAGGTAAAGTCGTTTCTCTTCTGAGGTTGATTGATGCTGGATAGAGTGGACAACTCGACTTACACGGGCTGGATACAAGTTGAGTCGACGCAACCGTCATGGGAATGAGTGGCTCATCTTTCTAACAAATATGTCTTTCAGCACACTGACTTTTCATAAATATTCAAATTGATGGTCAGTATCAATTCAATGTTGAGCCTCACTGGTATTGGTGCCATTGGTAGTCCACATCTTCATGTAAAAGACGTCAAAGCTCAACCACCCTCCCATCATCAAACCCCCCCGTATCCTCCATCGTCGGCCCTTTGAACCCAAGCACATACCCCCTCTGGTTTCCAATCACCCTCGTATCCCCCCGCCCGGCCACAAACTCGGTCGTAAAGTGCGTGTGCCCAAACACCCACGCCGCCACGCCCGCAAACCCCTCGGCCCCGGCCCCGGCGCCGCACAGCAGCTCCGTCGCATACGCCGCCCGCCACGCACTCTTGTCCCGGCCCGGCCGCGCCGTGCCCCGCTTCGTCGGCGCGTGGTGCGTCGCCACCAGCACCGTCCGCTCCGTGCCCGCCAGCTCCTCCAACATTCCCCTCAGCCAGCCCACGTCCCCCGCGTGCAGCCCGTTGTGCTGCGCTACCGTCCACCCCGAAATCTGCTTGTAGTCGGACACGCGCCTCGTCACCGCCTCCTCGGCCGCGACGGGGACGTGCGACCACAGCGTACACCCGAGCACCGTGAGCCGCGAGTCCGGATCTTCCCACCGCCCGCGGTCCAGCAGCACCAACTTCCCCTGCAGCGCCTCCTCCCGCGCCAGCTGCCGCGCCTTCGCAATACCCGCCTCGTGGCTCATTTCGTAAAACTCGTGGTTGCCCAGCACGAGAAATACCTTTTCAAAACGCGCCGTCTGCCGCGCCAGAAAGGCCAGGTACATGTCGTAGTCGACCATGCGGCCAATGTCGCCGCTGAGGAGGAGCAGCGGCGCCGTGGCGGGGAAATCAAAGTCGGCGTACTGGCGGTTGAGCTCGAGGTGGAGGTCCGACATGACCTGGATGGTGCGGCCGCATCGTGTTCGTTTGGGGGCGGGCCGAAAGAGGCCTGATAGTCTCTGCCACATGATGGACATGGTGCTGTGTGGTTTTGTTCAAGGGTGATTGATGTGCCCTCGTTATATGGCTGATCAAATTCTAGTTGCACCCGACGTTGAGAGACATGAAGTTGGCATCTGGAATCCACTTACGGTACAAGTTGCAGCCCAATTGCTAGTGCGGCTAGACTCCAAGATTCTGCCTTGTCTGGGGCTGAGCACCATCTTGACGCCGTCAAGACTAGAAACTGGTGGCGTGCATAGTTCATTCCAGCCCACTTCACTTCACCATTCATATACAGTAGGCTGCCCAATATGTACAATTCTCAATAATACTCGCCGCCACCATTGTCGGTCCGCTACTCTAGAAACGACCATTGCCCCGTCGGCCTCATGCATCGTTATTATTGCGCCCAATGTCCCATCTCTATACCACTAAGTAATTAAACAAGAAGAAGATGCAACTTCTGCCCCCCCCATGTGCGTCGTGCCCAAACCCCGTTCGTACCCTGGACGAGGCCTGGCCCGAAACAAGATTGACATCTGGTCGTCTTTGGAAAGCAAAAACGCCTTTTTCTAATATCCAACCCAGGTCCTCGATACAGAAACAATCATGCCTCCCTTTGCTGCCTGCCTGGATTGAAGTCGTAGATGGGTCCCCCAAGTCTTTTCGTCAATGGTCGTGACAATGCCGTGGCCGTGGCCGAGACTGAGGTCATGATACAACCGGCCCTTTTTTCAAACGTCCACCCGAGTCTCCCTGTAAAGGTCAAACATGCAGGTTTCTCGGCTTGTGTGGCTGACCAGGTTGGTGTGATGAGAGAGCCCTTGGAGATGAGCAAAGGTCATGTCCACTCATTACGGCTCCCATCCGCCGGCAACATCGACCCATTCGGCCATGCACGAGCCTTCTTTGCCCTCGACATCGACAATGTCCGTGTCGCATCGGCAACGGCACCCGACACCGTTTTCTCTCGTCTCGTCCCACTGCGCCCAGTAGTCGTCCTCCTCCTTGCGCTTCCGCTTGTCCAGAGTCGTTTCCTCCAGGAACGGCTGGCGCGGGAGCTGCTTGTCAGGGGCATTCGCAGGACAGTGCTGGATCGTCGTGTGTCGGTACCCAAAGTCGCGGAAGTAGTGAATATCCGCCGGAGACAAGAGGGCGCCGGCTGCTAGCGAGTGAATGGGAGCGTCACCCCACTGGTATGATACGTTAGAATTGTTGCTCAACAACAAGAGAAAAAAAAATAATGACACGGGCTGGGTTGGCAACTTACTCTTTCCATCCAAAAGCCGCCGCTCTTGTCCATCATCTCGAAAAAGTCCTTGTACGCCTTGCTGCGGAACCAGTCGAGACGAGCAATTTCAAAGTTGGACCAAAAGTGACACATGTTGTAGTTTTCGCCCTCCATGGCTTCGCGGTCAATCGGGGGAGGATCCTTTTTGAAGCTCTGCTGCTGGTCGGGGTTGGGGTCCTTGTCGAGCTGGGGCTCTTCTTTCGGTTCGACAAACATCTCCCAGAGCCCCTTGGAGGTGAGGTTGTTGAGACGCTTGTAAGCCGAGGCGTAGCGGAAGATGTTGGGCACAGTCTCGCGGAGTTCCTTGACGGCAATGGTGAAGCCGTACGTCTTGTTGTTCTCCATCATCTTGAGGAAGGGATCGCTACAGCACATGTTAGCTTGGGAACCCTACAATTTCCATAGGACCCAAGGCAGCAAGCACATACTAAGTAATGTCGCAAAAGTAGGTGATTTCAGGCTCGACTCGCCAATACCACTCATACTTGAGCAGGAGAGGGTGGTTGAAGAAGAAGCTACACCCCCCAGGTCAGCACTAATGCAGCAAGACGACGGCAGACGGGCTTGGAATCCTACCCAGAGTAGAAGCGGCACATCTTGTGGTAGCTCTCGAGTCCGCCGTACATGACAGCGGCATCTCCTTGCTTGGCAATGCCCTCTGACGCGACACTAGTGTCAATCCAGTCGGGGAAGCCCCACATGTCGGGCCCAACGAAGCCAAACTCTACTGTTCCAGACGTGTAGTTTCGAACCGTGTTCTTGAAGTTGTCGTCGAATTCCTCATTGTTAAGGAAGACGTAGGGGTAGTGGTACCAGCGGTTGAAGTGACGCTCGACCGACTTGATGGACTGGATCACGCCGTCGATTTCCTTGTTCCTCGCGAGGATGACAAAGGCGGCATTGGCACGGGGTTTCGAGGTGTCGGGCTCGGCGCATCCAGTCACAAAGACCTTGTCGTACTTTTCGCTGATTTTCCTGTCATGGCGGGTCTGTTAGTCCGTGGCATCACCAAGGGCGGGGGATAAAGCTCGTCGTGGTCTGAGCTGAGGGCACATACCGGGTCTCGAGCGGGGCGCCGCCGGGCGTCATGAGGCTGCCGGGGGCGCTGGGATGCTTGATGAAGAGGACGAGGATGAGGATGAGGACGAGGACGGGGAAGAAGACGACAATGCCGAGCGGGACAGATATGGACGAGTTGCCGCGGAGACGCAATGGCCGTCGGAAGAAGGCGACGCGGCTGGCCCATCCGCGAGGCTTGGTCGAGGGATCTTTCTTGTCGTCGTCGGCAACGGGGAGCTGCAGCGTGGGGGCCGTTTGGCGGGTCACTCTTCGCATGAGATCCATGGCGCAGTCGAGTCGAGCTGCCTCGGTGGCAGTGACAAGAGAGGCTATCGCGACGAGAGGACAGCGTGGGTGTGGCGGACGGGAGGGAGCAAGTGCGACAGCAAGTGGCGAATGCTAATTGAGGGCTGAGGAATGTCGCACGACCTGAAGCCAAAAGAAGCCGGGGGACGCTGGCGATGCTGCTGGCGACGCGGGAGACGCTGGAGACGGGCTGGGTGGGTGCCAAGACGGTTGAGGCGTCGATCCCGAATAAGGAGCGGCAGGGGAACGTGTTCCCAAGAAGAAAGTTTTCTCGTCGACGCGTGGACGATGCAATGCGTCTGCGACAAAGTTGGCGATGGAGCGAGGGACCACGGGGCCGCAGAGGGACGAGGCGAGGGCGGAGGCGGAGGCGAAGGCGAAGGCGAAGGCGTCTGGATGGAGGAATGGACGGGCAGACGAGAATCGGCAACACAGCTCGAGAAGGGAGCTAAAAAGCCTGCAGGTGACGAAGCAGCCGGCGATGGTTCAGGAGACTTTCATCCTCGGGCCCTAGAGCTAGAGACAAGAGGCAGCGAAGCGGTTGAATCCTGGAAAACGTCCAGAGTCCAGACCACGTAGCATCGGTACGTACCGATAGCACTGGGCCACTGGCACTGTACGATCAAGGGGGTTTCCGCTGTCAGGACAGGGGGGCGTGACCCAATCAAGTAGCCGGCCTGGGGCAGTATACGACAGCCAATCACCGGGGGGGGATGTCGCCATCCCAACCAATCAGCGGTCCCAGATAGGGCACGGAATTTCACCATGGCCCCCATCCGGGCTTGCACGGCCACTTGCGCGTAAAGGCCCCACCGCGCTCCTTGATTCTTTGCAGGGCTTGCGCGAACTTTGATTCAAACAAGCAAATAAAGGTGCGGTGGGAACGAGGGAGAGATACGATACGTACCCGCCCATTGCCAAGAGTGCTAAGCGCTCTTCTCTTCTAGCCGCGCAGATAATGCCAATCGAGATGGAATAGACACGGGAATGCAAACGCAGTACAGACGTCCAATCCAATATGCCTCCCAAAATCACCGCCAAAAACCTCTCCTACGACGACTCCGCGCCGCCCCCCTTCCTCGCCGCTCTCCGCGCACAAGCTGCGGGCGCAACTGGCCCCGACCCTATCCTCGCCGCCCAACGACGCTCCGCCAAGAAGCGATCCAGCAGCGAAGACGCCGAAGATGTCCCTCTGGTCGTCGACGAGCATGGCAACGTAGTCCAGCTCGACATCGACAAGGACGGCGCCGTCAAGGAGTCTGGCGGCCCAGGGGTCCAAGACTCGGAGACGACGACACCATTGTCAACAAAGGAGGCAGTAAAGGAACCCGACTCGAAGACGTCTATTGGAGGCAGGAAGCGCAAGGTCGGCAGGGTCGTGGGCGATGCGGCAGACGACCTCAAGGCCGGAGAGACCGGTGAGACCGGTGGCAAGGGCGACAAGGATGGCGAGTCCAGACCAAAGGACCGCAAGCCCAAGAAGAAGACGAAAAAGATTAAGCTGAGCTTTGATGAGGACCAAGGCTGATGGGACCCCTGGAGCACACAAACAGCCATAAACAGCTGTTTTTGCCGTCTGCCGGTGCTTCCTGGCCCTGTTCCCCATGTCAGACCATTTCTCGGCTGCGCCTTTGACCTCGACCACGGCTGGAGCACGACCACGACTACGACCAAAGCATCTCTCAGCACAAAAGCTGTGGCTGGTTCTACAAACTAATTGATTCCGAGAGTCAACTTGTCCCACCTGCAGCTTTCACGTAGCTGTCACACAGCTGCCACACAGCTGCCATGCGCTTTGTATGCGCGAGCGTCCAGTTACATACAACACTGTGGACCATCACAAAAGGCCTATCCATGGCATCATCTGTCGGAGCCTACGACGCACCCAGATCAGCCAACAGTGGCTTCAGAGCTATAGTGTTGGTGCTAGACATTATATAGCATATACATCAAAAGCACGGCAAAACAATTGGCTTGCTACGTCATCACCCGTAGCTGAACACATGGGGAACAGTAAAATCAACCTCTCGAAGCTACTAAACTGACACAGGGAAATAGGTCGCCCTAATCTACAAAAACCGCACCCTCTCCCTGGAGATCCCCCTCGACTCCTCTTCTAAATGTCCACTCGGTACAACTGACCCTGCCTGCCCTCTCAGCAGCCCATGGGGCGATGCATTTATCGGTATCGGTACTCGGGCTTGATGAAATCGGCAAAGGTCTTGGGCTCCTCGATCTCCTGGGCGTGGTGGTGGTGGTGGTCCTGCTCGGGGCCGACGAAGTCCATCTTGTAGACACTGCCGCACTCGGGGCAACGCTCGACGGGGCGCTCCGTGGTGAGCTGTGAAAGAAATGCTCGTTAGCTTCTGAAGGGGGAATGTTTCTCGTACTTTCAGCTGTCCTGCAGGGAATGGTTGCTACTTACGCCGAGCCACTTGACGGTGTGGGAGTCGGCAGGGAAGCCGGTGCAGCCAGCGAACTGCTCCTCACCGGCGGAGCGGACCATGATGGGCTTCTCCATTGTGCCCAGACGGCTGGCGTCGAGGGGGCGCATGTCGAAGACGTCGACACCCTCCATCTTGCCAAGAATCTCGAGACGTTCGAGACCGGTGGCCTGCTCGAGATCGGAGGGGACGGTTCCGGGGGCGGCACCGGGACCGAAGAGGTCGTTCTCGGTCTGGACCTCTGTTGTTGGGCGGCTATGCGTCAGCGGATTACACTCTTGGCACGAGGTCGGCCGAGGCTGCGCGGGCCGGCCAGCAATTGGAACTCGGGAGAGCACCACCACCGGGACCGGACGCCGTGCAGCAGAAGCAGACGCGACGGGCGCAACGTACCCTTGAGGCCTTTGAAAGAGCCGACCTTGGCGGCCTGCTGGTTGGGGCTGGGAGCCTTGGAGGCCTCGCCTGGACGACAAGTCAGCAATCATCATACGACGACGACGGCCCGTGGTGTGCAAAATTTCGTACGGCGGATGAAGGAGGTGGTAAAGGTGCGGGCGACGACGGGCGAGACGGCGACGCGGCGGGCCGCGGCGATGGCGGAGCGTTGCAGGAACATGTTGGCTAGTCGGTTGCGCCTGGCAATGGGAGGGGGGGAGCTGTGGTGATGATGGCGTTGAAGAGGTGTTGTCGAGGGATTTGTGAGGATGGGCTGATTTGGGAGGAAGTTGGATGGAGCCGGCTCGACGGCCGAATTGACCAATCACGGCCAACGTATTTCACGTCACGTGATGGACAGCTCAAATCGGCTGACTCTGACTTGTGTCACCCCTCGGGCCAGCAGACGACGAATCCTGTGAGGCACAGGGGGCAACTCTTTGCTCTTTTGAGGCGATTGGGTGACGTCGGCGCGAGGCAATGAGGGAAGGGATCTCCGGGCCTTTGGTGACGCCTGGGGATTTGAATGTTTGGAGGTTTGGAGAGGGTTTCTACTTGGCGTGCAGCAGCTTCTGAGATGGCAAGCGTTTCTCAATGTGGGGGTCTAATGTGACTGTCAGGATGCTGCAGCTTACAGTCAATCCGAACCAGACACAAACGTGCAATGCGATCGAATCGTTTTACAAGAAGTCGGCAACGTTTATCCATTTTTTCACTTCAGACCACCACCCATCTCAGGTTTTATTCACTTTTTGGTGCCTATACTTGTTGTCTTTTTAGGCCAAGTTGAAGCTGCAACGCAAGTGTTATTATATGACCACATCAGGCGGCCAAGAAACTCTACCCAACTCATTCTGAGCCAGGCCAACACCACCAGAGTTCACATCAAGGAGAGCAATTGAAGTGCATAAGCTCGTTCATCTACCGAAGACACCCTGTGCCAAATAAACCAGGCAACTAATGCGGCCATTCACTCGTCGCGCGACAGCCTAGTGCACGCCGAGACATAACCCATTGTGAACGAAGAAAGATCCATGCTAGAGTATGTACCACGGACGGCGCACCCATCAATGCCTTCTAAATCTAATAGGGCCAAGTAGGCCTGGTCTAGGTAGGCAAAGCCAGACAGCCAGCCTCACACTTCACTTCTCCTGATCCGTCTTGCGTCGCTGTTGCCTGAACGCATTCACACCCTGATACTCAGTCGGCCGTGGCGCCGGCTTCTCCTTGGCCTTTTCGACCCGGCCGCTGAACCCCGCGCAAGGCCTCATAGTAAAGGTCGAACGACGCCGTGGCGATTGCGTCCCTGCAGCAGTAGCTCCGCTGGCAAGCCCGGCCTTGGGCTTGGCCGTGTTCTTGGACCCAAAGCTCGATAGACGGCCCTGGTACTTTGCCGACCGTAGAATCGCCTTTCGCAGCAGTGCGTCCTCGTACTTTTGCGAAGCCTCGTCACCGCTATCGTCGCAGATCTTGTAGATGATGGTGCGGATCTTGTCCCTGGCGCTGTCCCACGGCGCGCTGAGCAGCTCGTTTGCCTTGCGGCCGATTCTCCAGCGGATAAAGTCCCAGGGGTCCATGGACAGCTCGTGTTTATCCTGGAGAGTCCGGAGATCCGACATCTTGCAAGCAAGGCGGTACATGATTTCCTTTTGGCACAGCCCCTCGGGTGGGAGGTGGTGTTTGGAGACGATCTGGTTGGGGTGGTAGGGCGTATCGGGGCCAAACATTTCGCGAATCTTGCGTTGTTTGCTGACATTGTCGGAATGGAGCTTGTATCCCGCCGAGAGCGTCTTGTTCTTTGGGTCTAGGAGCAGACGATCATGGTATGACTTTTTCTGCTGCTCCTCCTCCGCCTCTTGGTCTAGGTATTTGTCTAGCGAGGTCCATCCCGGCTCCTAGTATGGGCTAGACTCGTTGACTTTGAGCATGTCGACTGGAGTGCCTCGCAGCGTTGCGGGTGCCCAGTATGTTTGGCCGTCTTCGCTGACCTGGTAGACCTTGTTCCATGGAGTTTGGAGCATGCCCAGCATGGAATTGTCTTGTTCAACCTAGAGTACTTTATTAGTATTGAGTAACTTGATGGGTATCTAAGAGAATAGCTTACAGAATTTGAAGAGTTGGAAGCCTCCATTTTGGTTGAAGCTAGCTAGAAACTCTTAGTACGCATAGAGTTGTATAGGTCCTGATAGCCTGAAATAGTAGAAGACGATAGAAACGAAGAGGGGGGGGCTGATGAATGTAGCTGCCTAAATAGATCTACCGCTCGACTGTGAATCACTATCATAGGGATTAGGTATTCTATTAGGCAGCCGAGATAAACTCGAACTATTGGATGACCTATTAGGTAGATGTACTAGTTATAATAGGAAATGCATGCAGCTGAAAGTAGTTATAGGCAGAAAGCCACTAGAACCGTTGCGTTTGGTCAGTTGCCTCTCAACACGGACCTCCAAGAATAAGCAATTGAATAATAAGTAGTCAATGCATTGTTGCCACCATGGGGAACTGCTGATCAGCTCTCGTGGGGTATTGTTACGCAGCCACCACGGTCAGCCTGGCGTTGAAGTTGATCTTGTGTTACCCAATCAAAGGTATCTAGGCGGCAGCAGTCAGAATAAGGCTCGGTTAAAGCTTTTGCGGCATCTTGAGCCGAGTCGTACAATATAAGGCAGAGGCCTCATGCTGCGTTTGAACGGCCCAAACTTTGGACTCTTGTCTCTCCATCACAAGGATACCATTCAATACAAACGCCTACCGCCGGAAACCCTGTTTTGGAACACATACTTGCTACATCCGTTTGAACAAGCAACCTTTGCGCTGCTCATCTCGTCAATCAGCACCATGTGCTTCTCTTCGCAAGACTTTGAGCCGAGCCCCAACATTCGTCCAATCAGGCGGGATCCAACGCATCCCAATCGCATCGTTGTGTCTGAGAGTCGTCGGTCGCGAGACTACGAGTCAAGCACCGATGTTGGTCTAATCAAGCGGGATCCAACGCATCCTAATCGCATCATTGTGCCTACTGGGGGTCGGCAATCGCCAGCCTACGAGCCGAGCCCCGATGTCCCTCTAATTAAGCGGGATCCAATCCATTCTAATCGCATCATCGTGCCTACTGGGGGTCGTCCAAAGCCTCCACGCGTACGCGCAGGGCGACATGATCATGGTGGAGGAATCTTTGGAGGAGGCGGAGGAGGCGGAGGAGACGGGGGAGGAGGCGGATGCGATGGAGGTGGAGGCGGTGGTGGAGGCGGTGGTGGAGGTGGAGGCTGCTAGAAGGTGAAGATGAGGTCAGATGCCAGGCATCAGTTTGAACGCAAAGACGCAGCTGATTTTGTCGTGTTGATGCCTTTGAAAACGCATCAAGTGGCTGACGTTGGGCTGTGTTGTTAGTGTGGACGGGGATCCAAGCGTGCCAAGGATGCGTCAATACTTACACATAGCTATAACTAGTTAGAGGATTTACAAAGAATGTCAAAGTGCCGTCAGTCCTTTTACACAACTCTAATACTATACAGTTCTATCTTTTCTGAAGAAGAATAATTGTCAATGATTATCTTGACGTATTCTGAATATCTGGTTAAGATGCAAGCGGTCCCTCAATCAACATCCCAGATCCTGGGCTGCACAGCTTTGAGGCTGGACAAGTTGCACAGCCACTCGTCATCACCGTGCTGTGCTGCCAAGGCGATGGAAGAAGCTGATCTTTCTAGAGGATTTCTCAGTCTGCCCAACGCCCCTGGATTACGCGTGTTTCGTGTTTCTTTTAGTACGCACTTGATCCCAACAGCTTGATGAATATCAACAGTCGCCTTCTCGATATTTACATGCCTGCTTGCCCACCAATCCAATCACCATCACCATCACCATCACACTCGACCACGTCCATCTCATCTCCCGTGGCTTTCATCCTTGCAACGACACAATCATTTATCAGACTGCCTACCTACATATACGTCATCGGTCAGAAAAAGTCACGCCAGGAGCAGTACAACCAAAACGACTTGAGTTGTCCAATCTAACCCAACACGGGCCTCAACGCCCATCACAACTACCCAGCCATGTGCTTTGGCTTCCCCGAATCATCTCGTAAAGAACAGGTGCCCAGTGCCAACATCTACGACTACACCAGCCCCAACGCCAGACCGGCCGCGGGATACGCATCAAGGCCATCCCGCGCTTCCGTCCCTGCCCAGGCCAACCCCTACGAGCATCTCCACCCGCACGCCGCAAACCCGTACTATGCCGGAGCCGCGACCGCCGCGTACGGTGGAGGGTTCGGCTATGCCGGTGGCCCGGGAGCGGAAGGCGGTGCCGCAGGCGATCACGGCGGTGGGGGCGGAGGAGGTCACAGCCACGGGTTTTAGTCGAAGACGTGTTGAACAACGTGTTACTGCGGTCTCTCGAGTCGTGTTGTCGTGTTTGCAAGCTCTGGTTCAATGCTAGCGAGCCTAGGTTGGGAATGGAGTTTCTGTTTTTGCCATTTACTGTATTGGAAAGGGATCTTGCTTAGCAAAGACTTGTGGATGACCGGTTGGTCGGCGAATACTCGTACAGCTGGATGCTGTTCTATAGACGAATATTAATGCAAATCATGCTACTACTGTAATCCAACTGTTCCACCAGAGAGCGGGCTGGTAGTGGTCGCTGGGCACTCTGGAGTTAGTATATGTGGAATAACTGCAAAAGCTACAGCGACAGTGATATGAGCAGACGTACAGTGGCGTTGTAAACAAACGACAACTACCGACATCCTAGCTAGTAGATTGTGAGCCCTATGATTATCTATATGATGATATTAAGGGTTATTCTTCAAGAGCCATGAGAGAAATAGGTTAGCATCTACCTATAGTTTAGCAATACAATTTACCTGTCATTTTACGTCGCTTAGGTAGGCCTCGTGAATGTCGGTTTCTTTGCAGCGTGCTGTAAGGCTGGGAGGGGCTGATTTCCCATATTTGAAAGATGCAATGTAATTGATATTGATATCTGCTGAAGGTTCCCCGAGGCCGAACTCGTCCCACAAGGACTTTGACGAGCTTATTCCAAAGAGACGTTACTATTCCAGCCTGAGATCCCGTCGGCCTTGTTGTATACTCTCTCTCTGTTGCTGAGTCCACATACCGAGTTTCTTTGCATCTGCCACAAATTGTCCCTTGCGCTGAGCACTTGGGTCTTCCGCCAAAGACCATCGCTGCTCTATCGCGCCAGCCTCGTCAATCAGTTGTCGTGGAATGGTTTTGTACGTGGGGTTATTTTCACTCATGTGTCGCCAATCCCAATCCAGCGGCGACCGACAGGCGCCAAGTTGTTGATAGATGGTGGATTCGAAGACCCAGCCCTGATCCCCCTTTTGGATCGTAACGGAGTAATCTGTCCTGCAGGTTGGACACGATCCACGAGAGCCTTGGCACGGAATGAAAGGGGCCAAGTTGTCCGCTGGACGATTGAGCTCGGGGATAGTGTAGGCCCCGAATGCGTAATGTTTACCCAGACGCACATGTGAGCAGAAACTCATATGACCCTCACCAAGAAATTGTCCAAGTTGGTTGCCGTTCCTGTACTTGTTCCATATCGTGCAGGACCGTTTGAGAAACAATTCCTGGTCGACTACCCGAGCTTGGCCACTCTTCCGACTCATGGTTCCGGCGCCCCGGTACTCTTCGCGCACGCTTGGTCCATATGATAATTGGTCCGGAGGTAGACCATGTGCGGAACCATACAAGGCTGCATTTACAACTGCCCTAGCTTGAACAAAGCTCACTCCTGTTTGATGAAGTCTCCCTAGTGATGTTTTGAACTGAACAGGACAGCGGTGTTGCCTTTTTTTGAGAACATAATCGAGATGATGAAGCCTCATGCAAGAGGGGCAGAAGACCAGGCCATCATGGTCTCTTTCTAACCAAGGCAGAAATATTTCTTTGCTTGTGTCGTTGAGTTCAGGGACCTTGTGGAATAGCTGTCGATGTAGTGAGCGGCATGTGAGGGAGAGTGAGATAAGGCTTTCATCGGGGAGTTGGTCGCCTATGAGGAGTAGAGTATCGAGAGGTATTGAAGTCAAGCCGCTCTTCGAGACGTCGTGTTTCGTAGAGTCGTTGGGCCTCCCAGAAACGTTGGATTTTCTGGATTTGCTGGACGTCTTGGAGTCGTTAGATTTCCTAGAACCTGTCGGGTCCTTGGAAAAGCCAGACGTTCGAGATTCGTGAGACCTCATAGATTCCCTAGACCTTCTGCAGTCATGGAATCTCCGCGAGTCGTTGGACTTGCTAGAATTGTCAGACACTCCAGATCCGCGAGACCTCATAGATTTCTTAGACCCCTTAGAGTCATCGGATCTCTCGGAGTCGCTAGATTCCACAGAGTCATAGGATCGAGGTGCTTTATCGACCGTGAGGTCCTGGGTAGATGGGTCTTGGGCCACACTCGACCGCGACCTGTCGCGTCCGAAAAGACGCCGCAGAAAACCGAATGAGGGCATTTTGGAAAAAAAAAAAAAACACAATGCCTGAACAGAGTGGTTGATGGGTTTGCTGTAGTATTGTTGGAATTTACGGAGACGGACCTGGTTTATATGTTTGGCAGCGAGACGATTGTCAACATTGTAACCTTTTACTGTAAAACTCTGTAAGAGATTCATGCATCCGTCAGCCGAGCTTGCCATTGGATTATGGGGTCTATTGACTTCACGATGGGGTTGTTCAAAGGCTATTGCAGTCACGCGACCAGCTTCATGCAACGAGATGCGCCCACATTCAGCAGCCTGGTCGCTTATTCCAGAACATCATACGTGGATGTTTGTCTTTGTCGCGATAGCATCCACAGTTGAAGTAGCGACTCGCAGCTGTAGGTTTCTTAGAGGGAAGAAGAAACTACAAATGGGCCTCAGGTGACCAGCGTCGTGAAGCAAATGATGCGATGAGAACAAATGAACTTAATGTTGCATATTTGTACCCACGCTCACCTATTACGATATGGCCTGTTGTTACTGTTTGAAGCGTCTGGGATCGGTAGTTTCTGCGAGAAGCTTGTAATAGTCAGAACAAAGGTATTCCTCGCCCAAATGTCTATATTTCAAGTCCATGGACACGAGTGACGCAGTGGAAAAGCTCAACAGATGGGTTTGAAAGTCATCTGGAAGTTCCCAGTCGCTCTCCTTCTCTCCTAATCACTGTATTCTTCATCCTGACCGTACCGACCATCCGCTTGTCGGATGTTCCCGTGTCATCTTGACTTCTTCCGGGAGCTCTCAGTCGCTCCCCTCACCACTGTCTTCTGCGTCTTGGCTGTACTCGTTTGTCGTCTCTGTAGGGCTGTGGGAGGCAAGTTTCCTTTTCGTATCTCGTACACCGTTTCCCAAGATAAAGGAAGGATGATGTTTGTGTAGATCCCGGCGGAGAAACACGGACCCAATGGGTGTATGAGTGATCTCGTAGACCCCAGGCTTGTTGTGATTCTCGAATAAGGATGTCGTTATCAATCCTCAACCTTGGGGAGGCTGTAGCCACGCAACTATCCAAGAAGGGCCACATGGAAAGGTAGGACGAAAGACTACCAACCTACATCTAACCAGTTGAGACTTTTTTTTCGCTAGTCGACGTGGAGCCTTGAATGCGGATCTTTGCTATTGAAAAAGGAATAGAAAGATCGAGGCCGGTACTGGAGTAGAAGACGGTGAGCAGAAGATGGTAGGCGGGAGACGGTGCATGTTGGTATATTGACAGAAAACGGGGTGTGCTTCTTCCGTCCGAGGTCATGGGCATGGTCGTGGGGCTCTACGGGAGTAGCCAGCCCGTTGCTAACGTGGCCTCTCCCTAATAACGGACGAATTCTCTCTAGTCAACCAAAAAGAGATCTCAAGTCCACCGCTATCCATGTAGCTTCGATGGAAACGTCGGCAAGCTCAGGGGCTACGGCCATGCACATCGTAACATCCATCAAGATGGCAATCTGGGCAACATTGGAGGCATGTCAGCGTCAGATGCGTTGATTCGTGAGACCAAGGTCCGTCGAAAGCAGTAGGGCTGGTGCCAAGGCCGATGTTCTGGATGCTGGAAAGGCCGCCGTTGATACCGTGAGCGATGCCCCTATTAAGTTTTGACAAGCCTCAAGCAACGTATTGAACCATTGATCGAGTTGCCAACGACATCACCAAGAACGGCAATAGTCTCGCCAACCGTATCGCGGATCGCATTCTTGACACTCACCGTAGACATCTCCCGTATAGCCAATATCGAGAGTCTATGTCTACGATACAGCATTAGATGCTGTAAAGAAACGATATTCCTAGGGAGGACCTACGATAACTAATATAATAGGTAGCTTTGTTACTAGAATACACATAGATCGACAAGCACTTAGGCATATATCCGACGCATAGAGTAAAAGAAACCCTAATATTTCATGTAGATCACCGGGTTCACTTACCTATTGGATAGGTAGGATGGTACTGATCGAGCTCAAGGACGAGCCTGGTCTGATGCCGCCTGATTCTTGAAACCGTGGCGCATTGCAACCCTGCATGTCCTGCATGTCAACGCCAGCCTAGTGTTAATTCCCTGATGCAGCCTGCATGAAGTCCAAGCCTCTTGTCTCACATTCCCGTTGCTCTCTCGGGCTCTTTGTCGTTTTCCAGCAACAAGCAGACCATATCGAGGCGCCCGTTCTCTGCAGCCACGGCTGACATTTCGACTCATTCGCCGAGGGCATGTCAAAGTCCGGGATAAGCTACGAACATGGATGGCTGTACAACTACAAACATGGAGTCAAATGGGAAAACGTATAGATCAAAGCGTGTCAAGAAATGTCATTCCATCACACCGAGAGCCTATTGCGGTATTCCAGTGAAGTCGAAAGATGCACAACTTTGAGTTTTGCTCGAGTGTCCCGTCCCGCTACGTACATAGCGCTTCGGGCCGTGTCGTCTTTAGTGGCTCCGCCCACTGTAAAGCGTGTAAGCCGCATCTGCTATAAGTCTGTAGTTACTCTTGCTTAGTGTGAAATCCAACCTTGACGATTCTCGACCAAGGCTATTTAAAGGGTTTTAGATAAATGGCACATAGGACCTGGAAGTTCGGTCTCATCTACCCGAGGATTAGCTGATCCATCCTGGGCGCGTGTTGTGGCTTCCTGTTATGGAGTGGGTGATAAGGCGGCCTTTATACCACAATCAAGCATGTACGCAATAACGTTGAATCGCGATACATGCTGCCAAGACCAAGAAGATCCTTCTGGAAAATAGCCATAAGATGCCAAACTAGAAATAGAAGGCCTCATGTCCCCTTATAGCGCTCGCCCAGGCAGTATGAGGCGTTTTTGCGGGAGCTGAGCTGGGCACGAGGTGGAGCGCAAGGCAGATTCACGACGGCGCAGAGCCATCCCATCTGCCCAAACAACGTCATTGCCAGCAAGGCAAAGCTCACAAAAGTAGCTCGCTAATCCAAGCGGAAGCGGAATTGCAGCGCTCTCCTGCCGGGAATACGACAAACAACGGGGTCAGCTGAGCGTGAGAAGAGGGCGGCATCTCCACCGCGAGGCTTTCTCAGCCGTCTCATGCCTGTTCCGACACCGAGCTCATGGCTTGACATTCATTCAAGATCTGGACATGCAAGGGATAAGGCTAAGAATGCCCATATAAGATAGCGCCATCTTCCAACCTACAGTCACCTTCGACCATCATCATTCACGCTTCACATTCAATTGATACCCGACAACTCCACAAACCATGTGCTTGTGCTTCCCTCGCCGCAACAAGGCGCAAAGCCAGCCAGACGAAAAGTCTCAGTCCAATACAGCACCGCGCTCGCCCCGCTGGTCTCCTTTCAGGTCTAAAAAGAAGTCAACTTTCACCAAGCTCGACGCCAGGCCAACTTGGGGCCGAGGCAGAGGCGGAAGCGGTACTGCCACGATCCCAAACCTCCAAAATCAACAAGCACAACTGCAGATGCAGCAACAAGCTGCCATCGACACTGCCCCGTCCATTGCACCAGATAAATACACGTCAAAGGCCACCGAGCCCACTGCCGAAGCAAGACGGGTACTTCCTCATGACGATAGCAACAGTGGAAGCGGAAAGTCCGAAAGGACGGTCGATCCAGCTCCCAATTTCTCTCGTAATCCCGGGACCGGCGACGGCTACCGAAGCAGCTACGGAGGCGGCTACAGCGGAGGAGGCTATAGCGGCGGAGGCGGCGGCGGTTACCGAAGCAACTACGGAGGCGGTTACAGCGGAGGAGGCTATAGCGGCGGAGGCTCCAGCAGCGGAGGCGGAGGAGGAGGTTGCAGCAGTGGAGGTGGTGGTGATGGTGGCGGAGGCGGAGGAGGCGGCGGAGGCTCGTGTGACTGATGGAGCCGAGCAAAGCTTCAAGACCTGGGCCATGGAGATGAAGTTTGAAGGCGTTTACTGCAGTATAGGTATGTCTATGTAGATGGAGATATGATTCATTGCTCGCGAGAACTTAGAATAACTTGTAAATAAAACACCCGTACAGTCTCTTTCCATGCCATCGTCCCCTCTTACTTCTTGATCTGTGAAGCCTTTTCAATCTCACGTGCAGCAACGCCTAGCGTATCTTCTAGATTCGTACCCACGGATCCCAGAACGTTGCCAACTGGCGTGATGCCCGTTCCAGCGTTGACTGTGTCACCTATGATAGTTGTTAGCAGTTGTGATTTCGGCAGACTTCATCTTGCCCTACCTAGGCCGCGAGTCAACGCTCCGGTTGTGTTTCCCACTGTGCCCAACAATCCTCCGACCAGGCCACCAACTCCAGTTGTTACTGCGTTGAGACCAGTGGCGGCTTGGCCGCCGAGGTTGTTGTCCTTGTTGTTGTCAAGTACCATGATGTACGGTGGTATTTGTTTTGTTCTTGTGCTGTATAAGCAGACTCAAGACGTGCGCTCGTTGTATTACTTGTTGTTCAGATGCTCATCATATATCAAATCTAGCTCGTTCTCATTAGCAGACTTTGGTTACTTATACATGGCTATAGTTCATCGCGATATAGCATGACGTCAGCCGGGGGTGAGATCCCATGGCCACCTGCCCACAGGGGTTAGAGAGACAAGGCCAAGCGAAGACCAGAATGACGTCTTTTTTTATGTGTTGGTGTGCTCGACGTTCCATCAGAGATTGAGGCAAATGGCTGTAAAGGAGGCGGCTTGTGAATCCATCCGCCCATCGTGATGGCATCGATGGGGAATGGGGGTCGCATGACCAAACCGCAAGATCTACGAACCAGTTTGTATCTTTTGGCCCAGAAACGCCATCATAATCGCTGTCAAGCGCGCAATAAATGTTCAAGTAACAATCAGAATGAATAACTGGCTGAGAAGATGATCGGGCAAACTGCGGGCCGATATGGTCTATTTCTATCAAACGGAGGCCGGTCAAAGACACTATGCCACAAGTCACAGGTTTCAGGCATGAAGAGTTACTCAGAGGGATAATCATATGTCGCAAGGTTTGTTAATTTGAAATTGTCATCTTAATCGTTGACCGCTGTCTACTCCTTCTTTATGTTGGAGCCCTTCTTAACGCCGTCGCCGACGTTGCCGAGGCCCTGACCGAGACCACCACCAATGTTTCCGACTCCCTCACCAACGCCTTCAGTGACGGCTGCCGTCGTGTCTCCGACCGTGTTGAGCACTCCGCCCACGAGTCCGCCGGCGGTGCTGGTTACGGTGTTGGCTCCTCCGAGAGCTTGGTCGGCGACGCCGCCGGACTCCTTGTTTGAGTTGTTCATTATGGTGGCTTTGGTGGTAATGTGATGGAATTCAAATAGACGGGATTCGTATGCTGAGAGAAGGCTTTAAATACTCGTAGGTTTGCTCCGTAAGTAAGAGAAGTGGTTTGTCTGAAGTTGAAGAATTGATAAAGTGAGATTATATCAACGGCCTGGGTATCTCCCTCTTATAAGCCTCATCCACCACCCTCATGTGTCATGAGGTAACCATCTGTCGCACAAGCATGAAACGTAATGACGTCAAGTCACCCCGAGACTGTTGTTATAATGGCATAACGACTGGGCTGAAGCTGCAAGGTGAGTTATGCATTGACGTTGGATTCGCGGACCTCGCATCAGGGGCTTTGGCCATGAGGCAATACTACAGAATGTCCTTTGTAGAAATCTAGGTACAGTTGCCATCAACGTCATATAGAGGCGAATGTGCTGCCATATGCTGTCATCAAGGCGACGCTTGCAGGGTATATGCTTGCGTCACGGTAGTCATCGATTGATACGCGAAGGAGGGTGCTCCGCCTGCCAAAAACAGGTTACAATCATGATCTCTAAATTATTTACAGAGTACATACAATATCGGACTGAAGAGCTACGACTTGAGCTACTATTTCAATGTACCATGAGTGGCTATCAGGCTGGTGGTGGCAAATGTGATCCTTGTTACCTTCGACAAGTTTCCGCAGTATCGGTTTGGTCATGTCTATCTAGTCGCGTTTTACAGTCGAAGCATCTTCATATAGTAGAAACACCCTCAGAGTTTAGAAGATTTATAACTATAGCAAGGCCATCCTAATACTTGTTGAGACGCTCCCCTGTACAAGTTACTAGGTGCAGAATGTGACTTGGGTGCTTCATAGCAACCCAAGAAGTTGACCATCTTAGTCTACAGCTGCATTCCCTACCAATCCGTATACTCATTGATATATTGCTAGTTCTTTGGATAACTAGTGCTTTGAGTCAATATCCTTCTTCTCTACTGAGCACAGTACTTGAGAATGTAAGAAGGCAGGCAAATGTCAAGGAGGAGACTGCTTGTGCATCACAAGAAGTCGTTCACTAACGCCGAATGTCTTACTAGAGACTGGAGATTTTTCATGGGTCATTTTTAATATTTACAAGACATTTGATAAGGACCAGTTGCATCTGAAACTATCATTGGGGATAACGTAGCCCAAGTCCCTTTCACAACAAAACAGGTCTTTGTAGCATTAAGACTGCAGCGCCTGGTTGCCACGACTGGTATATTAGAGTCTACATAAGCGAGCATGATCGCCGCTAAGATGTCGATCACGCGTTCTCTGAGGTTGGGGATGACTGAAGTTGCCATTGGACGGCCATGTGCCTGGCTAAATCGCGGATCCCTGGATCTCGTCACTTCTTGGGCACCCAACGTCATGTTTGCGGCGCAGCACAACGGGTAGTGCGAGATTTCTAGAAGAGTCGGATTGTGGATGGTTGAGCTGATGTTGCTCAAGCAATCAGGTTCTATGTCGTGGTGATGGGTTGCTAGTTAGCTTGGCAGAAGGTGTTCACGCGAGGCCTAAGGAGGTGCAACAAGGTAATGATGAACGTGTCCATCACAACGTGGATGTAAATCATTCTTGTTGAAGCAGTGACACCCTCAAAACTGTCATGACCAAGTACAGTACTGATCATCCTCAGTCACGTCTATATAAGTCGATGTCGTGGCGCTGGACACTGATCGGTTTGGCCATTAAAGCCAACATCAATGCTATATAGTCAAGGCAAAACAAGCCTGAACGGACTTCATACATCTTCTATCTAGGGAAGTTTAAATATTCTGCAAACACCAAACCTCAATATGGCTCCCAAGTATGGCTGACCCGGCTACTATTCGTCGCTGCCCTCATGGCTAACGATGCATCAGCTCCAAGCGCCGCTTTTCTCTTAGCTCTCTCTCTCCTGCCTCAAGGAGATATAACAAGGTCATGAGCCAGCGAAGTGAGCCTCGCAGGTCGATCGATTCCACGGCCAGTGCCTCTTCGCTTGGGGATATGCCGGTTGTTCAGGTTCAGAGCTTCCTCGTGGACCCGTCCTTTCGCTGGACCACTGCCAACCGAAACGGCTAACGATGTTCCACAATGATGTATATTATGGAATGGTTGAGTAACATGTTTTACTATTGAGGTTTCCGAGGGATGATATGAATGGCCTTGCAAGGAAAAGGCGAAAAGACGAACTGTACAATAGTTTTACGACTTGATTTGTTTTGATTAGCATTTTACTCTGGACCTAGATGTCTGTAAGGCTACCCAATTCGACTACCACTCAGAGTGAATGGATACTTGAATCGAGTTGACCATCGAGTCTAGTGGCCTTCATCTTGGTCCTCATAGAAAATACATTGCGACCTCGATTGGCGTGAGAGAGGCACTTCACGCTCCATCCAGGAAGCATGCTGCGTTCATCGTCGTTTTGGGCTTACCTCAGCTTTGACTGCTTTTCTATTATAAAAAGAGCCCCTTTCTTCTTCTTCGGGACCACACGCTTCACACTCAAATTCAAGCACTTTGATCGCTCACCCCTTTACTTCTGCTACCCATCATCATCATGGGCAACACTTGGTCACGATGGAGGCCCGCGGGCGTCTGTGTGACTGGCGTTGGCCTTATTTTTACCGTGGTTGTCGGGGTTCCTTCCGTCCAGTCCTTTTTCCGTGAACCCTACGATGATCCGTATGATGATGTTAGGGATTATTTAGAGAGAACTGTTAAATAGATTGGTAAGTATTCATCAATTTTACCTAAACTCTCCCCCAAACTACTGTGCCTGATGTTGGAGCATATAAACTAATAAAGTTATTATTAGATGGACGATTTATCAGGCACTATTTTGGTACTGGCTGAATGTAATACTCAAAAGCACCCTTTATCTTGTAAGCCCATTCATGTGTATTCTTCCCAACACGCTACCTTGCCCAAATGACTCCGCTAGGAGCCTGTCGAGCATCTACAAAGTCTTGAACCGGCGGGAACTCGGGCATTCAGTGTTCCTGAAAGTGTATCTGCAGGTCTGAGGTTTGGCCAAGTGGACGCAGTAGTGAATGATGCAGTGGCATGTAGCCTCGAGGTAGTAGAAATACAGGAGAATTTGGATACAAGTTCGTTTGTGAACAACAGCCAAGGAAATAAAGAAGAATAACATGATAGGATCGGTGGCAAGAGTCTTGTTCAATTGACTGACGGATCATTTGTCAATGACCACAAATACACCCTTGGACTCCTTCTTGGGACGGGCCAAAAACTTGTCCATGTGGACCTTTACATCCCGCTCAAAGCTTGTGCTATGATGAAGGTGAATCTCATGTCGGCGGAACAAGGTTGCAAAAGTAATGGTTATAACCGCCCTGCTGAGATGATCTATATTCAAATGATGAGCGATGGACAGCAGAGCAGAGACAAAAGAGAAAACATGACGAGGGACCTTACCTCCAAAGCAACGTCTCGTTCCGCCCGAAAAGGCTATCATATAATGGCTCAGCGGCCTCGTCTTTTGCGGCTTGACTCCGCCAGGAACTAAGGGGTCAGCACCGGCGTCGACAACGGGATGTCCCAGCCATCGGTCCGGGTTGAAGCGCATGGGCTCCGGGAATAGGGTCGCGTTGGTGTGCATATGCCATACGTCCATGGCGAGCGGCGTCTTGGGATCGAAGACATGGTCGCCATAGGTCAAGGCCTTGTTGGGACGGATACGAGTGAGGCGCTGCATAGGACCAAAGGCGAGACGGAGGGCTATTGAATGGTTCAGTAGTCAGTGGCGAGGTGTTCATCTTATAGTTACAATGGGGCATATTACACTCATCGATACACGCCCTTAGGTACTCGAGCTTCTCCAGCTCGCGTAGGTCGGGCAAATCGGCCTTTTCGTCGGGCATGGCGTCCTTGAGCTCTTGTTGCAAGCGTTTCAGAACGCTGGGATCCTCCAGGATGTAGTACATGCCGGTGGTCATGGTCCAGACAACAGCGCCCATGCTGGCGCCGACGATATTGATGTTCTCGAGTACAACCCTCTCCGTCCTGCGCACGTCGGCAGGTATCTTGGGGTCTATCAGCTGGTGAACCAACGTCTTGTCCGCGCTGTTGTCAAAGGCCTCCTTGTTTCTCGGGTCCATGATCTTGTCGACCTGGGCTCAGCAGCGTATGCTGCTCGAAACAGTCTACGAGGGTATCGAGTCGGCCGGCTACTCGACGCAGCAGCTCCGCGGATTGACCACGGCCGTCTTCGTCGGCACCATGTTCCTCGACTACCAGTCGGTATCGGTGCGTGGTCTCGAGAGCTTGCCACAGTACCACGCCACAGGCGTTGCCATGTCCATCTTGGCGAACCGTGTGTCATACTTTTACGACTGGAAGGGCCCGTCAGTGGCCGTGGACACGGCATGTTCATCAAGCCTGGTGGCACTGCATCATGCCGTCCAGACGCTCAGGAGCGGCGAGGCTGACATGGCCGTCGCGGCCGGGTCGAATCTGATACTGGGGCCGGAGCCGTTTGTTTCCGAGTCGAGTGTAAGTCACGGATACTCGTCCACTACGTCTATTTGCACTGAGCGCTGCTGACCGTCGCTCAAGCTCAACATGTTGTCTCCCAACGGACCGTCTTATATGTGGGATGAGAACGCCGACGGATACACCCGCGGAGAAGGACTTTCGGCCGTCATCTTGAAGAGGCTGAGCCAAGCCATTGCAGATGGTGACCACATTGAGTGTGTCATCCGCGAGACGGGTGTCAACCAAGACGGCCGGACCCCAGGTTGGTCTGCCCATCACAATGTCAACACACAAGACTAACCTCGTCGACGCAGGCATCACCATGCCGAGCTCTACAGCCCAAGCAGCGCTCATCAGGACCACGTATGCCCGGGCTGGTCTCGACCTGAGGCTGGAGCAGGACCGGCCGCAGCACTTTGAAGCCCACGGCACAGGAACGCAGGCGGGCGATTGTAAGTGACCCTCGGGGTTGACGAAAGTAGACACTGACACCAGTTACCTAGACTCTCTCAACAAGTGCGGTATCAAGGTATACGAGAGCTTCGGAGACAGCTGCCCGTGGTATTCGAGTGTATGGGTGTCCAACGGACGTGGCCGCTCCTTTACCGACCCAGCAGAGGCAGCTGCCCTCCAAGGTCAATACTGGGTCGATAACCTAACCAACACAGTCATGTTTAGCCAGGCCGTCCAGCGTGCCATTGGCGAGTCTCACGTCTTTGACTTTGCCGTCGAGGTCGGGCCACATCCGGCCCTCAAGGGTCCCGCCTCCGAGACCATTACCAACATGACGGGGGTTGGTCTCCCGTACTCGGGGCTGCTCAAGCGTGGCCAGGCCGACGTAGAGGCCCTCGCCCACGCCCTGGGGCTTTTGTGGAAGACGTTCCCCATGCAGAGTGGTCGTCCGCTGGTCGAGTTTGAAGGTATACAGAGGACCCTCGCAAGGAGTGGAAAGGGCCTCCGGCAGCCAGTCATCCTCAAGGACCTGCCATCATACCCCTTTGACCACGAGACGGTATACTGGAAAGAATCGCGCGCGTCTGCTCTGTTCCGCACGCAGGGCCAGTCGCGCCACCAGCTTCTCGGCCATGCTACTACCCTTGGTAGCGGTAAACGGCGCGAGGTGCACTGGCGACAGGTTCTGCGACTCGCCGAGATTCCCTGGCTGAGCGGCCATAGGATCCAGGGCGAGTATCTGTTACCGGCAACGGGCTATGTGACCATGGCGTTTGAGGCGGCGGTTCGCCTTGTGCCGGCCACGCAGGAGCTTCGGCTGGTAGAGCTACACAACATCGACATCTTTCGCGCCCTGAACCTCGAGCCCGACTCGTCCGGCACAGAGGTCTTGTTCACGGTGCGGGTTACTGATCAGTCGGACGACGCCATCACCGCCCGTTGGGCTTGCTATAGCGCCCCCGTCGACGTCGAACACGGACATGGGCTTGGAGATGCACCGGCACAGGCTGATGCCCACGCCGAGGGGATACGTGCGTCTGGTGCTCGGGACGCCTATTAGCAACGCTCTTCCGCAGAGGACGGGGCCGGCCCTTTCTCTAACTCCAATCGACATGGAGGAGCTTTATGAGACCTTGGCTGGCCTAGGCCACGGGTACGCAGACAACTTCCGAGCTCCTGCGATGCTCCGGCGCCTGCACCATGCCGTCGTTAGCATGCCTTCGGGCTGGCACGAAGCAGAGCTGCTAACCCGTCCCGATATGAACCCGACGGCCCTGGACGCAGCCATTCACGGCCTCTTGGCCGGCTACTCGTGCCCCGGCGACCAACGGCAGCGCTCCGTCTACCTACCCGGCCGCATCGATAGCGTCCGCGTCAGCATGATGCCGCTACCGCAGACCACCGACTCGGTCACCGCCGCGGCGCTCGAGGCCGACGTCTTCGTCACTCACGCCGACGCTAGCCTCATCAGCGGCGACCTGGACGTCTTTGACCCGGCGAGCAGCCAGACGAGTGTGCAAGTTCGCGGCGTGCACATGTCGGTGCTGACAGGCTCGCACAAGCTCGACCGTGAGGTGTACTGGCAAGAGATCTGGGAGCGAGATGCCCAGTTCGGCATCGAGCCCGGGCGGGAGGCGCGCGTGCCGGTTGACAGGCTCGAGATTGGGGAGCTGGCCGCGCGCTTGGCGCTCTTCTATTGTAAAAGGCTGGCCGCGCAGATCAAGCCCTTTGAGACAATTCTCATGAGTAAGAACCGCAAGAACCTGCTCGACTGGGTGCAAAAGGACCTCGTGCCCAAGGCACAAGCGGGAGAGCACGATGAAGTCAAGGAGGAGTGGCTCGACGACAGCGAGGACATTCTGGATCGTGAGATTGAGCGTCTCGAGGCTGCTGACTCGATTGACGTGGTACTGATGCGTTCTCTCGGGCCCTGCCTCCTGTCCGTCACTCGCGGCCTCACGCCGGCCGTCAAGGTGGCCGAGCAAGTCGGCTCGCTGGGTCGATTCTATGCCGACGGCGTTGGCTTCCGCGAGGCCATGAGCGATGCCGCCACGCTCGTGGCCCAGCTCAGTCACCGGTATCCGGCCATGAAAATGGTCGAGGTCGGCGCCTCGTTCGGCCCCGGCCTGCGGGACACGGTGCTCGAGTCGGTCGGTAGACGCCGTTATGTATCCTACACCGTTACCAACGCCGTCGAGCCGGCCGACCACGACGACACCCAAGCTCATCTTCAAGCTGCTCGACATGGACAAGGATCCCGTACGCCAGGGCTTCACCGAGGGCGCGTACGACCTGGTCATTGCCGCGACGTCGTACTCGACCAACATCAGCCACGAGACGCTGGCCAACGCCCGGAAGCTTCTCCGTCCCGGCGGCTTCCTGATCCTCGTGGCCATGACGGCCGACTTCCTCCCTGCTGGTGGAAGCCTGACAATGGCGCTTATTCATTTGTGTCTGCTTTCTTATGTTCCATCCATTTCGTTATTTCCATCTTTGGCAGTTCAATAGACTCGAAAATTGTGCGAAAATGTATCCGTGTCGGAGTGATGTAGGTTGATGGTTGGAGAAGAGGTGAGAATAATTCATAGTGGGAATTTGGAAATCCGGGGAAAGGCACGTGCCTCCACTTCACGTGGAACCAGACCTGGGGAAATGGCCAGGGGCTGCAAGATGAATGGAGGAGAAAGATATTCATCAAGTCGTCACTTGGAGTAGAGGCATACATGCTGTTCCAATAGTATTGACAATCGATATAAGTGCAGTCAAGGTTTCTGGGCCGCATTGGAAAGGCCAAGCAAGCAGTCTCACTACTGAGTCAGATCAATGTCTCGCCACGTAAACGACGGCCAATATACGGATAACTCTAAAGGCGTTCTTGTTGTAATCATGATAATAGATACGAGGCCAAAATGCCTTTTTCCATCGCTGCTTCAACAATGTAGCTTGACTCAATGGGTAGAGCTCAAGTCCAGCTTGAGGCCGAGAGTCAAGGGGGGGGGGATTATAGACACCATCTTTATTATAGATATTAGCTTCAATCTCATGTAGATTCATTCAGGCTATATATCACATTTCATCTTGTTTTACTTCAACATGCCCTCAAGCCTTGTCAACCCCATTCGTAGCCGCCTCGCCCTTATCCCCAGGCAACGCAAGAAGCTGCCTCGCCTGGGCCAGATCCTGACCCATCATGGCGAGGTGGACAACGTCAGCCGTCATAATCATGAGCGACATGCGCTCGCCGGCCTTTTTGATCGCCTCCTCGCTGCCAAACGGCGGGTTCGCAAAGGCGAAGCCCCCGTACGGCTTGTCGTGCTTGTCGAGGGCGGCAAAGAACTTTTCGCGCGCCGCCAGCCACTCGGGCTCGCTGCCGCCCATGCCGCCGTTGGCCGGCAGGTTCATGCTGATGCGGGCGTCGAGGCTGCCCAGCCAGACAATGTCAATGTCGGCGACTTCGGTGAGGATGGCGTCGAGGTTGTTGATTCCTGGAGGGCTTCTGTTAGACGTGGTAGAGGGATGCCGAGGGTATGACTTGCCTTCGAGCGTCTCAATCTGAATCATGATGGCGGCTTGGTCGTTGAGGCACTGGTGCAGATCGCGAGAAGGGTCGTAGGCCGCATCGGTCACGCCAGGTATAAGTCTGAATGGCGGAGCGGACCGAGATCCGTTCTGCTTTGTTCCAAACTTGGCTGCCGAGACGACATGTTTTGCTTGCTCGACCGTGTCGACCTACAGCTTCCGTGTAAGTCAATTGAACCAGGGATTACTGAGATACGGAAAGCTCTTCAGTGTATGGCTCACCTGAGGAATGACGATACTAGCACCCGCATCTAGAGCAAAGCCAATTGCGGCGTGATCATGGCCCGGGACTCGCACAAAGGGAATGGTATGGCCCTGGCTCATAAACATAGTTTCGTGGACCATGGTGGTCATGGTCTCGACGTTGCACGACGTGTGCTCCCAGTCAATCCACACGCAGTCAAAGTTCATGGGGCTGAGAACCCGCGTCACCGGCACGGCGCTGACGCTGGCGTAGTAGCCCACGATGGTCGGGATCTTCTTGTTGTGGGCGTCGCGGATGGCGTCGCGGGCCCGATGGGGCTGGAAGAGTGACGGCGCCGCGTAGGCGGCCATTCCTTGCTTGGTGGAAGTCATTGTGAATATGGGAGAGGGACAAGAGAGTTGAGAGACAGGTTTGGTTGCATGTCAGCTTGGGACAAGCATCTTATAGACAGAGCCTGGGATGCCGGGGCTTTCTACTGACGTCGAAGCAGCACCGTTGCATCTATGCACTGCTAGCCGCACAGCCGGAGATTTTGGCTCGATCCAACTAATCGGGTATATGAATGGCCCTGAACCTTGGATCCGTGTCTGGCCTATGAGGCCGCAGGGGCACGCAGGGCTGTTGGCTAGGGATGCATCTCGAGATTACACTATGCACGTGGGGAGGTCTTACATGTAGATCTCGAGTGCCGAGTCCTACCCTCAGACGCAGCTAGTCAGTCGAATGGATATCCTCTTTGGGATGGACAAGCTTGTAGCGAGATGATCATGTCGACGGCCAAATCAATCGGGAACCGTCATGGCCTGTTAGTTCTCACGTATACAGAGCCAATGATGGAATGCCATCAGGATATAGCACTGCTCAGCTTGCTCTCTGTCGTTGACACTGCACCCTCTCCAACCGGATATAACGGCTGCAGCGCTCTTCGCACCTCGGAGCCCCCGCAGCTGCTTCAACTCCCAGTCCGTCCATTTGCTCGCGGGTGCTTCCGTCCATCTCCTCGAGGCTGGGTCAATCGTGTCCGATGCGACGAGTGGTTGCTGGGGCTAGTCGTAAGCACTATTGCTCCAGCTCCAACATATGCAGATATCCAGCCGCTACTGTCCTTGCTACCGCTTACGGCTCGACAATTCATAAGCACTACGTTGGACGGCTTGGATGACATGGGCTGCGAGTGCCTGGCTGACATGAGATGGGCAGCTATTCATGACGGTTCCATGACGAAGAGTGTTGGATATGCAAATGTTGAGTGAGAGATTGTTGCTTGTGCGGAAAGGGATAATAAGCCCGATGCTATGGCCGGCTCTCTTGGTGTTTTCGAGCTTGGTTCAGCTCCATGAAACAGGAACTGCTTCAAGTTACGCGGTAGCATCTCTCTGTCTTTGATGCAGCGCATGATACGTAAAAGTAATGCCCGGAAACAGTCTATTGCCATCTATAGAGAAATGCCAGATTGTGGCTCTGCCGACAAGACGAAACGCCAAACAGGAATATGGACAGGAAACATGGCATGTTCAGCTCATGGATATCATTACTTTTTCTTCTTTTTTTCATTGTCCATTGTCCATTGCAAATGCTGTGAAACCCGCCCCAAGAAAGAACAAGAAACTTTTACATCATCATTCAAGCAAATCACACGCTAATGGTGCGGAAGACGCTAAACTCCTCGCCCGTGGCGACGAGGCTGCCGGTAATGTGCGGGTGCCAGTGGACCTCCTTGACGTCCTTGAGGTAGTGGACAAAGAGCAGCTGCGGGGGCACGTCCTTGACGCCGGCGGTATCCTTGCTCTCCTCGTCGTCGAGCTCGACGGCCAGGTCCCAGAGGGTGACGGTGTTGTCGGCGGCGGCGACGGCGACGATGGAGTCGTCGGTGGGGTGCCACTCGACGCTCGTGACCTGCTCCTTGTGGAAGCCGAAGCTGGCAATGGGCTGGGGCTTGGCGTCGCTCGTCTTCCACTGGCGCAGGTCCCAGACGCCCCAGGTGCCGTCGTCGGCGCCCGTGGCCAGCAGGTGCGACGTCTGGCGCGACCACGACATGACGTTGACGTCGTAGTCGGAGACCTGGACGGTAATGGCCGGGTTGCGCGACTTGGAGCGCACGTCCCAGACGCGGACGGTGCCGTCGCTCGAGGCCGAGGCGAAGACGGACTGCTCCGAGGGCGACCACTGCAGCTCCTCGACGCTGCTCGTGTGGCCCTGGAAGGGGCGGTTGTCGGTGACCCAGCCGCCGCCGTCGGTGCGCGAGGTGAGGTAGACGAGGCCGTCGTTGTCGCCGGTGAGCAGGCGCGGGTTGGTCGAGGCCGGGGACCAGTCGACGGCGTAGCCCTCGGCCTTGTGGACGCGGATGGTGGAGATGGCCTTGTTCTGCTGGGTGGAGATTGTGGTTCCGGGGTTGTCAAAGGCGGCGAGGTGCGGGGAGATGTCGTGGATGAAGACGTTGGACGACTCCGTCATGGTGGCCGTGAGGGTCGTGTTGGAGGCGGGTATGTGGTGGGCGCGGATGCGGTTGGTGGTGGAGGCGAGGGGGATCGACTTGCTCTCGAGGATGGGGTCGGCGTCCTCGTCGTCGTCGGACTCGTCGTCGGACTCTTCGCCCTCGGGACGGTTCATGCGGCTGAGGCCGCTGAGCTTCATGACCATGATCTGGTTCTCGCCGGCCCGCTCCGTCTCGGCCTGGGTGCCGGCGACGGTGTACATGGTGGCCGGGTACGCCTTGCGGTTGTCGCCGAGGTTGTCGCGCAAAATGTCAAACGACAGGCACGGCCACGGCGTGCTGAGGTTGTGCAGCATCTCGTACGTCGTCACGTCGGGCGCCAGCGTCTGACCGGGCTCGAGCTTGCTGCGGCCCACGATGAAGGTGCCCTGGTCTACTTCCATGGCGTCTTGTGGGGTTAGCCGGAACTACATGCGGCTCTGAGTTGATGAAGCTCACCAGCCTTCTCCTCGGCCTCGCGCTCGGCATCGGGGCGGCCATCGACGCCGGCCTCGAGGATCTCGTCTTCGCTCTCAAACTCGTCCTCAAACTCGTCCTCAAACTCGCCCATCTCGCGGTCCTTGTCGTTGACGTCAATGTCCATGGCCTCGGGGCGCTGGCCGCCCTTGGCAGGAGCATCGCCGTGATCGTCGGCGGAGCGCTTGGCCATTTTGCGTATTTGTAGGGTGGTGGTGATGTTTGTTGGTGGTGGTGGATTGCAGTTTTTCTCTGCCCCTCGCTGCCTCACAAAAATTTCAAGCGGCCATGGCCATGAAGAAAGGGACCCCGCCATGAGGGCGGCAGCCGGGGATTAGCCGGGAAGGGCAGACATGATGAGTGGTGTGGCGGTGCAAGTGTGGCTGCCATGATGAGTCGTCCACTTTCGCTTTCTTCAACTTGCACTTCCACTGCACTTCCACTTGCACTTGTCACCGAGGCCAATGGCTCACTAAACTGAAGCCAATGGCTTGCGGCAGCGGCGGGAGCTTCAGTCTAGCTCGTCCCAGAGAGGATGTGTGTGATTGGTCACTGGTGTGAATGCTCAGTTGCCGGGGCCTCGCTGTCGGATGGTCGGGAAGCCGGCGGGCATGGCCAGGATGATGATGGAATCTCTTGATGCTTGGACACATGGAAGACATGGGAAATAGCAGTCCAATATTACTTACTTAGACCCTGTATATGCCTATATCACCATGCCCACATGTCAGCCAGCACGTCATTGAAGCCCGTGTTTCCATCAGCGTCAACGCCCAATCTGCCCGGTTTGTCATCATCATAACCCCGCCACTCCCCTCCCCCACTTGACTGGCACACAAGTGAACACACATTCCAGCCCCTCCGCCACAGTACCTCGACTCCCACGTGTTGCCCGCGTGCATGGCAAGTACCCCTCATTCCCATTACCAATCCAGCTCCCGCCCAGATCCATAGCTTAGCATATATGAGGGAGCAAACCCAGCCTCTCTACCTTGATCTGTTGTTATTACCGCACTCTCCATCTCCATCTCCATCTCCATCTCCGTCTCCGTCTCTGTATCCAGGCCTTACATTTCGACTCTTCGACCCATTACCAACTCAACCTCACTTCCGAGTTACAAGTCCCACCGCCGCCATGTCCGTCATCGACATCACCTCCAAGGCGCAGTTTGACCAGCTCGCCAAGGACAACAAGTTCGTCGCCCTCCAGGCCCACGCCTCGTGGTGCGGCCCCTGCAAGGCCATCTCCCCCTTCTTCGCCAAGCACGCCGACGAGCTCGCCAAGCCAAACACGTACGCCTTTGCCCGCTTCGACACCGACGAGGTCCCCGACCTCGCCTTTGAGCTCGGCATCCGCAGCATCCCCGCCTTCTTCTTCTTCCAGGACGGCGACAAGGACGACAGCCTCACCGGCGCCAACCCCCCCGCCCTCAAGAAGAAGCTCACCGAGATTGCCGAAAAGGCCGGCGGTGCTGCCGAGGCTGCCCCCGCTGCCGAGGACAAGAAGGAGGGCTTCTCCACCAGCGAGAACTTTTAGACGCGCCTAGTTTTCTCTTCACGTCTGGGGAAATTCTTGCTTCGTCTACCGCTGGCGCGTGCTGCTTCCATCTTCACCCCGCCATGACTTGTCAACAAAAAAAAAAAAAGAAGACACCTTTACGCCGTTGAAGCGTCTGGAACGTCTGGAGGCAGCCCTCGACGGGCCTGCTGAGCATCCAGAGCATTTCATGTAGCTTCCGGTCATGGACACAATACCGCAACCTTCTATCAATCCGTTTCACCAGGTTATTCTTTGGCGTGCTTGAATTGTTGAATTCTCGAATTGCTTGGATTGCTTGGACTGCTTGAATTGCCGTTTGCAAACCATAGTTATTCCCCGCCTCTTGTTGGACTCTAGCAGCCTCGTATAACACAAGCAGCCAATACAAAAAAAAAAAAAAGACAAAACAACATCCGCTCTTGGGCCCCTTTGCCCTGTGATGCTCCCCATCCCTGTGCCTCTACCCAATTGACCCCCTAATTTTTGCATGTCCTGACCCAAAGCTGACAAGACTCCTGGCCGCTGTCGCTACCTAGGCACTGATACACGCAAGTCCTTTTTTTCCCTGCCCTTTCCAAAAACGCCATACAGTGAATGAAACGCAAGAGAGTGTGCCCTGTCGATGAAACCAAAGAAAATAGATACGCTGAACCCGTTGAATGTCTGCCGCACAACCGTCCTCGAATGTCACTCATCACCAACGCCGACTCACTTGCGCCGTGCTCTCGGCTCGGCCGAGTCGGCACTCATACGGCCAACGCCCGAATCGACCCTCTTCTTACCAGGCGTCGTCTCCTCGTCCACCTCTTCCACCGCATCCGTCTCCGCCACCGACATGGCCAGCGGCGACCTCACCATGAGCGCCGGCCCCGCGGACCGGCGGCGGGAAGCTTTATCCTCGACTCTGGACCGCGTCACGTCGCCGACGCTCGCACGAGGCTGGCTCGGCGAGTGCGCATCGTCGTCGTCGTCGACGTCGAGCGGCGGGGAGCCGAGGACGGACGAGTACCGACGCCCGGTCCTCCACCGGTTCAGCGTCCAGAAGCCCGTGTCGCCCTTGTCCTCCTTGAGGTCCGGGTCCGACGCGCTAATCAGGCTGAAGCTGGGGATCGGGGGGCTCATCAGCCCGCTTGTCTTTGGCATGTCGCTCGTGCTGTTGACCGTGTTCCGGCTCGACCGGATACTACCCGGTGGACTTGCAGGGCTCGCGACAAAGGACCTCCGCGCCGTATCGGGCCGGACGACGGGCGACGCCATCTGCTTGGCGGGGGATGCCGAGCGGCCGACCCTGGCGTGGTGGATGCCCAGGCCAGTCGGGTCCCTCTCCCTGCTGCCGTCAACGTCCTGCCGCCACCGGTTGATCCTATCCGAGGCATGCTGAAGCTGCACCGGGGCCGGGTTCGCGCCGAGGTTGAGGGATCCTCGCCTCGACTGCACACGACTGCCAGCGCTAGTCCTGGTCATGACGCTGCCGCTGCGGCCGATGCCCGACTTGCGGCCCGAGAACTTGGACGACGTCTCCCAGACGCCCTGCTGGCGCTTCATGCAGGCGCAGTCCTGCCGGAACACCTTGATTGTCCCCGTTCTATCGGTCGTGATGACAATGTTGCCGTCGTAGTGCTTGGAGCGCTCCAGGTACGCGGGCGTCTCCTCGGGCCGCCGTTGGCTGGGCGACGTGCCGCCGGTGCCCTCCTCGGATTGCGCCGACTGGCTCGCCGTGCTCTCCTCTAGACTGCGCAGCATAATCGGCGGCGGGTTGCACAAATCAAAAATGGGATCTCCCGACGCACTCAGCAGCTGGCGGCTCTTTGTGGGCGCAATCAAGGCCGTGGTGACGACCTCGGGGTGCGCGTCAAAGCACTCGTACGGCTGCTTGTCCCTAATCTCGCCGTCCTGGCCCAGCCGCCAAATGTAGGCCATGCGGTCCTCGCTGCCGGAGATGACGTAGTTGGAGTCGTCGCTGAAGCGGGCGTGGATCTGACTCGACTGGTTCTCGAGACCTTTAAACTTGACCTGGACCACCTTGTCGTTGAGGTTGTAGATGCGCACGCGCGAGTCGTTGGAGCTGATGAGGACCTTTGTGATGCCGGCCTCGGGACCAGAGGGCATCGTCATGGTCCGGATACCCGTAATCTTGCTGCCCTTGGCGTTCTTTCCGCGCGAGGAGCGCACGTGGAGCTGGTACTTTAGCCTGAGGCCCTCGGTGGTGTAAAAGGTGCACATGCCGCTGAGGACGCCGCAGATGGCAATCTTGCCGTCGGGGGTAAAGGCGACGGCCGTGATGAACTCGCTCGTCGGGGCGGTAAAAGCGACCGACTTGTCGGGGATGCTCCACAGCCTCAGCTGCGCATCCAAGGAGCCCGACAAAAAGAAGCGATCGTCGGTGGGGTGGAAGGCGATGGAGGTGACGAGATCCTTGTGCTTGAACGTGGCGAGGCAGTCGGGCCGGCTCATGTGCCAGAGGCAGACGGTCTTGTCCATGGACGACGAGAGCAAGAAGTTGTTCTTGCTCCAGCTGAGAGCCAGGACCTCGCCAGTGTGTCCCCGGTACTCGCGGACGGGCTCGCTTCGGAAAACGGGGGCGCTGAGGCGCTCGGCGTTGGTGCCGTCCTGGGCCTCTTCCTCCTCGTGGGCCCGGCGCTCCTCGGGGGTGGAGATGACGGCGAAGACGCGGACGGTCTGGTCCTTGCCGGCAACGGCGAGATACTTGCCGTCGAGGCTGAACTCGGTGGCCCAGATGGCATCACCGCCCTTGAGGATCTTGCTCCCGACGGCAGTGGCCGGGGCGCGTCCATGCGACTCGTGGTCGGCGGATGGCGCGTGGCCCATGAGCTCCTGGGCGAGGAAGAGGCGGTTAAACTCCTTGGTCTTCTTGTTGTGGGCCTTGACGCGGATGTAGCGAGGAGGCTCCTTGTGGAAGGGTATGAAGCCGCCGCCGGCGCCGACGACGGAGGTGAGGACTTGGGCATTGGTGCCGTCGGTGCGCAAGTCGCCCAGTTCCGAGTCGGAGTCGTGAGCGTCGTCGTCCCTCCTTCGGCTGCCACGCATACCAAAGCGACTAAAGAATGAGGATGTTTTTCTGCTCGGGGTCAGTCGGATGCTGAGGTTGGGACGGACGAATAGAGAGCAGGCGGCTACCTTTTGTCTTTACTAGCACCGACATCCAACGCAACACTGGGGGACCGGCTGTGATCGGAGCTGGCAGTGCGCGCCAGGTCTGGGACGGGTGTCTCGGGGCGGGTTGGGTTGCGGAGGCGCTGGCCAAGGGTCGGCTCGACGTTGCTATTCTTGCGCAAGAAGATTTGCTGGTCTTGTTAGCACGAGGGCATTCCCAGTTGTAAATACTCGGCACTGGGAGGACGCACCTTGCTGAGGGGATCGAGGCCCGCATTCACATTCGCATGGGGAGTCGTGGAAGGTGATTTGGCGACGACTCTGGTCTCCGGGGCGTCTTTGGCATGCTGGATCGTCGTCTGGGCCGTCGATTGCCTGCTGAGAGGGATGTCTGTGGGAGAGGTGGGCGTGTCGCCTTTTGCGACGGAACAGATGGCGTCAGCTTACATGTCGTCGCAGTCACAGACAGTCACATGAGGTTGAGGCAAAGACATGGGGATGCAACGCACCTTGGTTAGGGCCGCGGCGTCTTGGTTGGGCGTGAGCGTGAGCTTGAGCGTGAGCTTGAGCGAGAGCGTGGGTGTCGAGGCTCTCGCGCGAGGCCAAGTCGGCGTCGCCATGGGATGTAGGCGAGGATATGTAGGAGAGCATCTTCCATGCTGCGGCTGAGGCCGGCTTCAACTTGAACAGAACAGGCAGCGTCTATTCTAGGGACTCTTGGCAGCCAACATTGACTTTTTTTCTTCTCTTCTTTTTTTCGCTTTGCCTTTGTCTTGGAGCCGTAGTTGTCAGCGTGAGCGTCGGCGTCGGCGTCGGAGTCGGAGTCGGTGTCGGCGTTGAGCGGGTGCTTGTGCGGGCCCGAGCAGGGAGACAAGGAGCGGAGTTTGGTGGGCGAGGGGGGGGCGCGATGGAGCTGGTCCGACGAGTCCGAAGATCCAGGTCCAGGTCCAGGTCCAGGTGCAAAGACGCTCGAGCGAGTTTGGTTGGCAACTTGGCGGTGACGAGCTGAAGAGCGAGGGCTGATTGCTGGCTGACTAGCTGGCTGGCTGGCTGACTAGCTGGCTGGCTGGCTGGCTGGCTTGGGGCTGGCTGGCTGGCTGGCTTGGGGCTGGCTGGCTGGCTGGCTTGGGGCTGGGCTGGCTGGGGCTGGGCTGGGGCTGGCCGGGACGCTCGGATTTGTTCTTGGTGGCTAACTAGATCGTAATAACACGGCAATCGGCAATGCTGCGAGAGTGCGAGAGAAGCTAGGCAGAATGCATAGTAGGACTGGCTGGCTTGCTGGCTGGCTGATGAGGCTGGGAAGAAGGTTGTCGGGTGGCAGGGGGGTTTTCAGCCACCAGAAGACGGGGACGAGGTTGGTTGGCTGGGGAAGTGTGTGCAGTAGTCGAAAAGTATAGTCAAGGGAATGAGTTGGACGGGAATGGGTTGAGCTAGAGGATGGATATGATGGATGGATATGATGGATGGATATGGATATGGATATGGATATGGATATGGATATGGATATGGATATGGATATGGATATGGATATGGCTATGGCTTTGGATAGGTATGGATGGATGGATGGATGGGTGGATGGATGATGGATGATGGAGGATGGGATGGACATGGATATGGGATATCGTAGATGATGGGCCACGGCAATGGAGAATGGCTGGCGACAATGGACAAGAAAGTACCCGCGACCCCAGAGGCCCAGCGTCTCCAGGGACCGCCGGGAAATGGAAGCGTGGCCAGCCGCTTGGCGGTGGCGACGGAAGTACCTTGTACGCCTAGAGGCGGACCACTGCCACCATCTGTCCAGGATCGCAAGGTGCCTGCTCCAGTGCTCGTACAGGGGCCATTCAGCAAGCTCGAGATGAAATGCAGGTGCCTGCTGCACCACGATCCATCACCTATGTAGTTAGTTAGTCGGTGGCTTAGCGGGCTATCAAAGCAGTAGCTCAGGCACTGGCATTGCCCCCAGCCCTACTACTACTACTGTCTGCCCGTATGTACATCCTTGGCCTACACCGAGTGCGTACGACGTAATGACGAGGGGATGAATCAATCCAGGTTTTTTGTCCATTTCTAGAGTTGGCAGCCAAACACAGCCATCTTCAGTCAGCCACGCCGTGAGATGAGAGATGAGCGGGAGGAGAATGCCAGACGTCCGTCACATGCCATGCACCCGCCAACCTGCGAACTGCCCGGTTCTCACTTGCAGGGACTCCCTGGCACTCTTTTCCTCTTCTCTTGTTGTGGGGGGACTCTACCACGATTCTCTTGTGCCTTGAAACACTGCCTCATCAACAGACCAGACCAAGTCAAGTCCATGATATGGCATGGCAACTCATGATGGCCATTGTCCATCATCCATCATCCATCATCACTTGCGGCAGCGCTGACTGTGGCGCTGGACTATTCTCTCCTCTCTCTCCTCCATCTCCGAAGCCAAGAGCCCCAAGTCCGTCGGCCTCGTCGGCGCTGCACCCATCCCCCGTGCCACTGGCCACTGGCCACTCACTGCATGGATGAGGCCTGACACGCGGCTGACGTTTTGTCCCGCCCCGGCCTTTCTCATCTGCCCGATGCCCGCTCACCACGCTACTCCCATACTATGAGTTCTAGCGCTGGCTGGATGGATGGCTTGCTTTTCTCGATGCCGCTTGGGGCAAAGTGCCGCATGCCGAGCCGGCCACCTTCACACTTGTCCCATGCCACTCCCACTTGTGACACTTGTGACACTCGTGACATTCATCTGACAGTTGACAGCCATCATGGCACTGCAATTAGAAACCAGTTGAGCAGGTCAACCGCCACATGTTCAGCCACGCCAGCCACAAAAGAGTCAACTCGACTCCTCAACTCAACTCTCGTCGTGCTGCTCAACCCCAACTCTCATACTGCTTAACCCTATCGTGGGATAACCATAACTCTCAAATATGCATTTTTAATCAACACATCCTCATTAACAGAAAATTCATTCAAGCTGGCATCGCATCGCACTGCTGCCCAACCATGTACTCCAGCGCAACGAATAGGAAGCCGTCTTTTCATCATCACTCCCCCGCTGTCCCACTAGAATTCCCCTAGTACCCCGCCAACTCACATCGTCATCACCACCACCATCAATACTGTAGATAATCTGCATCCCAACCCTCATCTCGCCAATAGCCCCGACCGAGCCCAAGCTGACGCAAAAGCTGACAGAAAAGCCATCTCACCCACCAACACCTACCTGTTCCTCCTGTGGCGCTTCCTGCGCCTCCCACCCACGCCTGGCGGCCACTTCCGCCGAGACGCGGACCACGGCTGCCATACCACACAGACTCAGACTCAGACTCAGACTCATTCAGATACCACCTCCAGCCGAGCCATCATGAAGCTCGTCAGCCGCAAGGTGCCCAAGACGCTCGAGGAAGAGACCATCTCCTTGATGCCTGAAGATCCCGAAGACATGGTCTGTTGCAATCCCCGCTTCATCAACCACCTTTCCTCTTTCCTCATTCCTCCATTCCCTCCCACACCTTCAACGCCGGCCCCGTCCCCGGCTCTCCGTCCTCCGTTCTCCGGGGCCGGGCCTCCGCTCTTACTTCCGGCCCGGGTCTTTTCCCCCGGTCCTCCGTCTTCCTCACTCTTGCATCCCCGTATTACTTGCTTGCCCGCTAACACCGCTCCCGCAGTGGCACGCCTACAACCTCATCCTCGCCGGCGACATCATCCACGCCCACGCCATCCGCAAGGTGGTCAGCACCTCATCCACCGGCAGCACGGCCTCGGAGCGCGTCCACACGGAACTCGCCATCAAGGTCAAGTCGACCTTTTTCGACCCCGTCATCTCGTCGCTGCGTGTCTCGGGCACCGTCTGCGTCGAGAACCCGCACGTCACGCTCGGCTCGCACCACACGCTCGACCTCGAGGTCGGCCGGCCGTTTGCCCTCATCAAGCCGGCCGGCTGGGACTCGGTCGCCCGCGCCACGCTGCAGGAGTCGCTCGCCGACGACAAGGACGGCGCCGTCGCCGCCGTCGTCATGCAGGAGGGCCTCGCCAACATCTGCCTCATTACCCAGTTCCGCACCGTCCTCAAGGTCCGCGTCGAGAGCGTCATCCCCAAGAAGCGCGATGCCGCCTCGGACCAGGACGCCGGCGTCCGCCGCTTCTTTGAAAAGACGCTCAGCACCTTGCTGCGCACCGTCGACTTTGCCCTGCCCCGGCCCCTGCTGCTCGCCAGCCCCGGCTTCGTCGCCACAGATTTCAAGCAGTACATTGCCACGCAGGGCCGCGACAAGGCCGACAAGGTGCTCAATGCCGTCGCGCGGCAGGCCACGGTGGTGCACGCCAACTCGGGCCACGTCCACAGCCTCAACGAGGTGCTCAAGAGCCCCGAGGTGCTGGCCAAGATGAAGGACATGAAGTTTGCCCGCGAGACGCAGTACGTCGACCAGTTCTTTGACAAGCTCAAGCTCGACGACGGCCGCGCCTGGTACGGCGCCTCGGCCGTCGAAAAGGCCATCCGCGACGGCGCCGTCGGCCCGGGAGGCGGCGTCCTGCTCATCAACAACTCCCTCTTCCGCAGCGAGGACCTGGCCACGCGCAAGCGGTACGTGGGTCTTGTGGAAAAGGTGCGCGGCGACGGCGGTGAGGCGAGGATCCTGAGCAGCGATCACGAGAGCGGCCAGCGCCTCAGGATGCTGGGTGACATTGCTGCCATTCTCAACTACCCTATGCCGGACCTTGATGATTCAGACGACGATGACGAGGGTGATGATGGTAATGAAGAAAGAAATAATCCAGACCAGGCGGAGAGTGTCATCTAGACTTTGATATCCCATAGACGAATTTAATGGTAAAAGCGAGCTACCCGGTATATGATGTGTTTTGAAAAGGGAGGTTTGTAGATGTGTTCTGTTGTGTTATAAAATCCATGATCTAGAAATTGAGTATTATTCTGCAAATCATTACCCAAAGACGTCCAAGACTATAACTATAATAGATTGTGCCGCGTCCTCTGGCATCGTACTCCTCACCAACGGCGATAGCGGGCATGATGCGTTGACGCCAACTTAACCCCGCCTAGACTGTAATTATTAACGTGGCAACCATCCTCACCTTGACAAGACACCATCAACTCTTTTCCAAGAACAGCACTTGAAGCTCTCACAGTACTCCTGACTTGAATACTTACTCACAAGTCTTTGACCCAAGAGCTCGATTCACCGAAAACATGGCTTCTCGCTTGACTGCAAGCTCTACCATGAAGCTCAACTCGGGATATGAGATGCCGCTGCTGGGCTTTGGCGTACGTATGCTTTACCGTCTTGTACGAACAGCCTGACTAACTCGGATACTCTGCTCAGGTCTACCAAACGTAATCCTCTCGCTCCCTGTACGCTCTGCACTCATGCTAACCCTACCAGGCCCAAGGAACAATGCACAGACATCTGCAAGGAAGCACTCAGAGTTGGCTATCGCCACGTACGAATCTACAGCACCTGCTACACCGTCACGCATACTGACTCACCCCGCTCCAGATCGACTCGGCCGCTTCCTACCGGAACCAAGGCCCAAGCGCAGCAGCCATTGCCGCGTCAGGCATCCCCCGGTCCGACGTCTTCTTCACAACAAAGGTCCTCCTCAAGGGATACCCGCTGAGCTACGACAACACGCTCAAACTGGTCGAGATGGCCCTCGACGAGACCAAGCTCGACTACCTGGACCTGGTGCTCATCCACGCGCCCTACGGCGGCAGCGAGAACCGCAAGGGCGCGTGGAGGGCGCTGGTCGAGTGCGTCGAGGCCGCCAAGGTCCGCTCCATTGGCGTGTCCAACTACGGCGCGCACCACCTCGACGAGCTGGAGCGGCACATTGACGAGCTCGAGGCCGAGCGCGGCGGGCCCGGCAAAGGCGGCGTCGTGTCCGTCGGCCAGTGGGAGCTGCACCCGTGGATGACCCGCGACGACATTGTGGGCTGGTGCCGGCAGCGCAACGTCGCCATCGAGGCCTACTGCCCGATTGTGCGGGGCACGCGGCTCGAGGAGGCCAAGGTCGTGACACTGGCGGAGCGGTATGGCAAGACGCCTGCGCAGGTGCTGCTGCGGTGGAGTCTGCAGCGAGGCTTTGTGCCGCTCGTCAAGAGTGCCAATGCGGCGAGGATTGCGGAGAATGCGGGCATCTTTGACTTTGAGCTGGCCGACGACGAGGTGGCGGATCTGGCGACGGATGAGTATAGCCCTTGTGCGTGGGATCCTACGACGGAGCCATTGGAGAAGTGAGCTTTGGAAGCTGTTCACGGTAACACCGTAGTGATAATCACAGTAACAATCCGAGTGACAATCACATTAATCAAAGAAAAGTCTTGTTGGAGCATGGTGTAGTAGTAGGGTTAGACATTCACGCCAGAAGTTGACTCGCATGTCTTAATGGGTGTCATGTGACTTCGTACCCTCCTCGCGTCGTCAACAACTCCCCGCCATTCGCGTCTCGCCATCGACATCTCAACCCAACAACCAACACCAACACCAACACCACCTCATCTCCAATGTCGCCATCACGATGCCGCCCATCCAAAGGACGTTTACGCTCATCCCGCAGGTCCCGGGCGCCATCCGCGACTCCCCCGAGCGCCAGCAGCAGCACCAGCCCATCCGCCCCATGACGACCAAGCAGGTCCAGAAAGCCTACCGCGCAGCCAACCGGGTCCCCCGCATCTCCCGCGCCGAGAGCATCCGCCAGGAGAGGCTAGAGCAGGAGCGCATCCGCAAGGAGTTTGAAAAGGAAAAGGCCGCCGCAAAGGCCCGCGCCGCTCGTGAGAAGAAGCGCGAAAAGGAGCTGGCTGAGCGGGAGCAGAAGAAGCGGCGTGGGCTGCCCCTCGTCCATGTGCGGCCGAGCCAGGATACGATTGCGAGATTTGTGCGGGGGAATGGGTCCAGCAAGAAGAGAGACTCTGGAGGGCGCAGTGTTGATGAGTCGCGGGTACTCGAGGATGTAGCGGAACAGGCCGAGTCGCCAGAGCATGGTTCAGACGACGACGACGATGAGCTGGCTGGATTGCGGGACAAAAACCAACCAGACCAATACCAACAAGACGAAGCGATCGAGCCGCCAACCAAGGATCAACGCCGAGAAGAACAAAACGATGACGAACTATTCGAGTCGTTCGAGGAAGACCTGGCTCTGGAGATGCTCGAGGACTTGGAGGAAACCATCACCAAGAGACCAAGGCTGAGCCCACGGCCAGTCTCGGAAACCAGGCAGCATCCGTCACCTACTCACATAAAGACCGCTCGAAACGAAGTGGCAAAGGCCCCTGTATCCTGCTACGAACAAGATCTTGGTCTCGAGAGACCAGCCGCGTCCAGACAGATGATCCCTACCAACGATGCCAAAACTTCACGACTCGTTGCTGAGCAGTCGCCCAGAGAGCCCGCAGCAAAGGCGGCTCCCAAACCATGTCCCTCACCTTGGCCTTCACCGGCACGTCAGGCCCCTCCCATGAGCACTCAGGCCATCCTGTTCAACCCAGACGACTTCTTCCCTTCGCCATCCCAACAGGCGCGTGAGCTGGAAGAAGAGACGCCGTCACCGCCAGCCATCCACACTCCACAACCTCTGCCGTCACCACCTCCCCCTGCAATGGTGGCAGCACCACCATGCCCTTCGCTCCCACCACCCCAGCCCGACTCCCCCTCCCCACCGCCCCGCCGCTTCTTCACCTCGTCTGGTTCCCACGAACTCATGTGTCTCGCCCTCCACCGCAGCCGCCGCACCGCCGCACTCGAGGAGCAGCAGCGTAGACGCGAGCGAGGCCCTGTCCCAGCTCCCCAGCGACAAGCAAACCAGCCGCCACCGCAAAAGGCTACGGCCAAGGCAAAACCTGCGCTGGCAGAAACCAAGCAGACGCCGGCCCTCAACTCGGCAGCAACATGTTCAACGGCCAAGCCTGCAGAGAAGCGTGCTGGAGTGGGCAAGGAGAATATCCCGCCGGCAGACGTGCCGAGCGCGTCGCAGGAGACGGAGTATGGCGGGGATTGGATGGACGAGGTGGCCCTCGAGCTGATGATATGATTTCTTTTTTTTTTTTTTTT
>QUZG01000086.1:0-15812 GCA_003693545.1 Pseudonectria buxi | reverse complement strand
TTGTTTTTTTTTTGTTTCTCCTGGTGGTCTTCTGGCGCAGCATTGCAGTATGGGACCCGGCACGGTTACAGGAGTTGTGGGATTGTTTATCAAGGGTTGTTTACGAGGGCACTGGGACCTACTTGGGTATGAGGTTGGCATCTCGGCCGCACGCGTTACGTTGATGCATCATGTAGTTAAATGTCAAATGTCTTGCGCTGCTATACATACATGGTGCCTCTGAGGCAACTCGCCTGTCAAGACGACAAGTCGCCTCGTCTTGACCTGTCTAGCCACGAGGCATGTACAGACCTGGCCGTGTAGCCACGACTCTTGTGTAGACCTGGCTGTGTGGCCGCGACTCATATACAGCTTGTCCACAAGCATCGCCTCAAGTCTTTAACCAGGATTAAAATCACCCCAACGCCAATACCATGCTTCCTGTTTCCGTAGGTCGTGCAGTCATAAGTTATGTCGTCATCTCCCCCGCGCGCGTTTGATATTCCGTTGCTGGCTAGAGGAAGATGCCGACCCATTCGCCCTTGGCCGAGACCTTTGTCTCGCAGGCGTCGACGGCGCACCGTAGTTCGCTGGCGGATACAGAGAGGGGGGCTTTGCCGTCGGGGACGCGGAAGCCCACGCCGTCGGGGTTTGCCTTTGTGGGCCTGCGGTTCTCGAAGCAGTCGGCGCAGTAGACCTGTTTTTGTTAGCGTTGTGTTGCAAAGGTTGTGATTTACAAGGGTTATGAGTAGTAAAAGACGTACATGGCCGCACTTTTTGAGAGCCCAAAAGTGGTGCTCTCCCGGCGCCCGCTTGCGCTTCCGGCCGCCAGTGGAGCTCTGCGCGACGGTGCCAGAGGGGTCATAGGCCAGCTCCTCGCTACAGGCCGGGCAGATGACGATGGAGTCGGACTCGGACTCGGGCTCGACGCAGGTGTTGCGGGTGAAGCCCGGGCGGGTGGGGGGCGCGGGCTCCATGGGGGGTTTGGGGCTCTCGCGCGAGGCAAAGGCGTTGGAGGAGATGTCGAGCTGGGGCGGGTTGAAGCCGATGAGGTCGCCGCCGAGGAAGCCAGCCCATCGACGGCTAAAAGTGCCGAAGCCGATGGAGATGCTGGGCAGGCGGGGGCCGGCGCTGATGAGCTCGAGCTCGACGAGCTGGTCGAGGCCCGGGACGCCCGAGTAGATGCTGCGGCTGGGGCGCTCCGTCTGGGGCGAGTCGACGGTGAGGTCGATGACGCCCGAGGGCCGGCCGACAAAGGTGCCGTCGCTGCGGGCGAGGCTGGGCGGGGAGATGCGCTGCGAGTTGGTCCTCCGGGGGTTGCGGGCAGGGCGCGGCGGCAGGGCAGAGCGTTGCTGGACGGGCGAGTCGGGCTCCTCGGTGAGGTCGATGACGGGGGCCGGGGCCGGGACTCGTCGAGTCTGGCGGCCGCTGCGAGTCTGGCGCGTCGCGGGGGCGCCTTCGGGACGGGGGAGGACGAGCGTGGCTGCCGTGTTGGGGTTTCTCGGCGTGGGTGGGATTTCAATCTCGATGATGTCGTCTTCGCTGCTCAGCTCGAGCGGTTGGCTGGGGTTGGAGGCCATGCTGGGCTGAGGTGGGAGGAGGATCAAGATGAGGTGACTTGGAGGTGAGGAGCAGGTGAAGCAGCTGGATGTGAAGCAGCCGAGTATGAAGCAGCCAGGAGTGAATGCAGCCAAAGAGTTTCTCGCAAGGCAGCTATCGAGGAAAAGAGGCAATCGAGAAAAGACAGCTCGTCGCAGGAAGCTTTGTGGCGAGGAGAGCAATAGGCAGCCGTGTTGAAGCTGCGGATGCTTCAGACGGTGGCAAAGACAAAGGCGAGGGCGAGGGCGAGGGCGTCGTGCTGGCTGCAGATTCGGCTTCGGCTAGCCAGAGGTCACTAGCGAGATGCCGGGGAGAGGAAGCATTGGAGAGGCTGAGGGCGACGAGATGCTGATACTGGCCGAGTTGCGAGTCAAGGAGTCAAGGAGTGAAGAGTCAAGAGTGAAGAAGATGAAAATGGTTCCAGAGGCAAAAGGCACATACGGTACATGGTGGTGGCCTCGAGGCGCTGAATAACAAGGGTCCCGCTAAATCCGGGCTGCTGGAGCCTGGAGCCTGGAGCCCTGCTGGAGCCCTGCTGGAACCCCGCTGGAACAGGCCTGGAACCTTGCTGGCGCCGGCCGCTAATGCCGCTGCAGCCAGTTAGTTATCCATGGATTCCATAGAGACCTTGGGTAAATAAATGGCTGTCAACACCATGGCGATAATACTTGCTGGGCACAAGTCATTACCAAGACTTTGCACGATACAAAACAAACTGTCCTTGCATTTCCAGTCGCCGACCCTTTGCAGGCATCCTCGGGTCTTATAGTACAAATAGCAACTGCCTCATCCCATCCACATCCACGTCCATCGTCTATTGCTGCGCCGCCAGTATGCTCATGACGCCCTCGCCATTGACCGTCACCAGCTTCTTGCCCGCCTCGCCCCAGCACACCGCAACCGCCGGCGTCGCGCTCTTGAGCGGCTCGCTCCACTTCTTGCTCGACTTGGTGTACTGGTGCACCGCCAGCCCTGAAGGACCTCCCGTCGCCAGGAACTGGCCCGTATAGTCCCACGCCAGCGCCTGCACCGGCCCGCCATTCTCCAGCACCTTGGCCACGGCCGCGTCGCCCTCCTTGCGCAGGTCCAAGATGGTCACGAGCGTCTGGCCCTTGGCCGTCGCCGCCAGCCAGAAGCCGTTTTCCGAAAACGCCAGCGCCTGCACCGGTGCCCCCAGCTGGAACACGGCCGCCTGCTCCAGCGTCTTGGTCATGAAGAGCTTGATGTCGCCCGACGCCGTGCCCGCCGCAAACAGGTGGCCGTCGGGATGGAACGTGCACGACGTCAGGGCTGCCGTCTTTGTTAGTCCAGGTCCATCCACGTTGTGATTGTGCCAGGGGGTTACTCACCAGAGTCGGTATAGGCACGGCTGACGCGCTTCAGCTCGGGCAGCTCGTAAAAGATGATGGCCTTGTCGACGCCCACCGACGCCAGCAGCTCGCCGTTGGGATGCAGGCTCAGCGCCGTCGCAGCGCCAGAGTGCTCCGTCACGGCCGCCGCAGCCTCGCCGTCCTTGAAGGCCTTGATCGTTCCCTGCGCCGTCGACAAGAGCACGCTGCCCTCGGCCCAGACCGTGTCCGTCACGGCCTCGTCCACGGCAATCTCCCTTTGCACCTTGTCCTCGTCGAGCGAGTAGATGGCCGCGTCGCCCTTGAGGCCGCCCACAACCACCAAGCCGCCCTCGACGCCGAGAGACGAGGCTTGCGGTACCGGCAGGGCGTTGGAAGCCGTCGTTTCAAACGTCGAGATTTCGTCGCTCGTGGCCCATCCCTTGGGAACGGCACGCTTCTTGCGTCCCTTGGACAATCTGCATTCACGTCAGCATGGGGATATGGTTCGCGCCGCAGCAGTAGCAAAAACATACCTTTGGTGAACCTCGTCCACCCGCGCCGCCAGCTCCTCGGGCAGCTTCTCGACGCTGTCGACAACCATTTCCTCTCCGTCGGCAACGCCTCCCGAGACGGTCACCTTGCTCAGCGCATCCCGGGCCTCATCGCGCTCCTTGGAGAGGCGCGCAATGACGCGGACGGCGGCGTCGTGCTGGTACAGGGCCGTGGCAAGCTCCTCGCGCGTGCGCGCCAGCTGCTCCTTGAGGTTGTACGTCTCGAGCGCGAGCGCATCCCACTCGTTTTGAAAAGTCGCGAGCAGCGCGGGGATCGAGGTGAGCGTTGGGGGTCGCGGCCGGACGATGCGAGAGGAGTGGACGGGGAGGAGGTCTTCGGACGCAAGCGCGTCGCCCGAGTCGGGTTCCGTGCCGTGCTCGGTAATGTACTGCTCGATGAGTCGCTTCTCGTAGACGATGCCTGCAAGAGGTCAGCTAAGCTGGGGGCGTGATCATTCAGAAAGATTGACTAACCCGTCTTCTTGGAAACGACGGGCTCCTGGGGAGCTTCCCCGGAAACTGGGTCAAGTCAGCGCGTGTTCAAGGCGAGGCAGCAAGTAAGCAAGTAGATGGCAGCTCAACGTACTTCCGCAAAGCATGACGACTGCGTCCCGGAGCTTGGATGGCAATCAATTGCGTATGGGGGTAGACGTGAGCGGGAACGTGAGTGTGGCGTGAATGTGAAGCTCCTGGAATCGCAGCTCTCTGGTCGTCGCGACAATGCAATGCAAATGCAGCCTTGGCCAAGTCGAGATTTTGTCGATGCCTCTTGGCCCAATCCGAGCGCAGCACCAGCCTCGCGGCTGAGTCACGGGGAGATAAGATAGGCTCAGCCACAGCCCAGCTCAAGCCACAACTGTCACTGATCCCGGGTGCTTATCTTATCCTGGCAATGGCATCTTATCAGTTCGCGGGGGCACCGCGACAACCACTTCGCACATCTCCGCCAGCCGATGGATTGCAATGCAGCCAAGTGAATACAAGTGCAATGGCTCATCTTGTCGTCTTTCTCTCTTAATACTTCTGTTTCTTAGCTACCAATTTCTCCCCAAATAGCATCCGTCACTCACCAATCCCTACTTCAACATGTCAACACTCCCCGCCATTGGCGAGCTTGGCCATCTCGACAACAGCCAACAAGCTGCAGCCCTCGATCTCCTCTTTGAGCCCAGCCCGGCGATCCACTCGACGCTGATCCCTATTGTAAACACTGTCGAATACTCGTCTTACCTTGAACTCATTGATGCGTGCCACGCCCGTCTCGTCTCTCTTGCCGCTGCCTCGTCCTCGTCCTCGTCCAAGCCGGACCCGACACTTCTCTCCATTCTCGGCTCCCACCCACGACTGGGCGCGAAAAGGGTCGAGTCGGCACAGTCGGCTGCCGAGCAGGCGAATCTACAGGACCAGGGCGAGGAGCTGGCCCGGCTGAATGCAGAGTACGAGGAGACGTTTCCCGGGCTGCGGTACGTCGTCTTTGTCAACGGACGGGGCCGGCCCGAGATTATGGACAATATGAAGGAGAGGATTGGCCGGGGCGACTACGGCAAGGAGATATATGCGGCTCTACAGGTACGGATATGGGATGTGAAGATGGGAGGTGCGTGGGACTAATCTGTAGCAGGCCATGTGTGACATTGCAAAGGACCGGGCGTCCAAGCTTACCAAGTGAGGTTGGGTAAAGGTCGATGAAAGGTGGTTTTTTTTTGTTTTTTTTTGTTTCTTTGCGGCTCACTGTTGCCCTTGATCAATTCATCTTTGCTAGCCCGTGTCTGCGTCGACTACCTTGAGACCCAGCATATGCCGTCTAGTTCATCCAAGTACTCTTCGTACGACCGCTCCTCGTCCATGTCTGCCCCCGCAGGACCGTCCCCAAAGATGACGCCAAAATCACAGTAGACATTGGCCGGGTCGTCGGCCTGGTCATCCCAATCGTCCTCTGCAGGATGCAGAAAGGCAAAGCCGTCGTCGTCGTCGTCGTCGGGCGGCTCGTCCAGCATGCCCGGCAGAGGCCGCAGCTCGGGCGACCGGATGGCGTGGATGCGGGGCGAGGTGCGTTCCTTTGTGGCTGCGGCGTCTCCAGACGGGAGAGGCAGTGCAGCCGGTTTGGAGAGGCGGCAGGCGGGCGGTTTCGCGTGAGCTGCCGGACGGTGTGGCGATGGCGTTGCCGTTGATATGACGGCGTGGGGAATCGGACCTGGACTCGGCTGTAGAGACTTGCCTGCGGATGATGCTTGGAGACTCTGAGGTCTCCATGCAGGCTTCGTACTGGCCCTGTGGGCTACTGCGGCGGCTTCCGGGTCTTGTCGCCGGAAGTGCTGGGTCGCTGGCTGGCCGTGGCCTGGGGGTCCGAGGCCGAGTCTCTTTCGTACGCGATTGATGGCGGAGAAGCGTAGGAAGGAAGTGGAATGGAAGTGGGCGGTGCGCTTGGCAGCATCAATAGAAGTGGCCATCTTGAGAAATCGCTTGTCGCCGGCCTCGTGGCCCTCGCGGTTGAGAATGTGGGTGGCGGGCTGCGAGTAGGGCTGCGAGAGGCGGCTGGTGATGAGCTGGGCACGGAGACGGCGCTTCTTGGAGCTCAGGCCGGCCGTGTTGAAGCCATCGACGTCGGACGCATCGCGGCGCCGCTTGACGCCGCGGAAGAGGGACGAGGCTGGGACGGACGGCAGGCGGATGTCGAGCGGCGCGGGGGGATACGGGGCATCTGGGAGGACCGAGACGGAGCGGTGCGGCGGCGGCGGCGGTGGTGCCGGTGCCGTTGCCGGGTGTCGGCGATGAGCCTTGTATTCGGCGTGATGGCGTAGTAGAGTGCGGTCCTTGGCGGCCGGGTCGGGCTTGTCGTGATGTTGCCAGGGCACGAGGATGCCGACGGCGGTAGGCTCCGGGAGCATGGCTTGGGCCGGGTGGTCAGAGGAGGGTCTGGGGATCCATCTGGTAGTCGCGGGCGGGGGAATGTGATGCAGCCAGAGAGAGAAGAAGCCAGCAAGAGAAGAAGCCAGCAAGAAGAAGAGGTTGATGGTATCGTCGACTCGCGGATGGTTGAGCAGTCAATGTCGCAGCTCTCGCCTGATTCCCAAGTGGGGCAGTCGAGCCGAGGCGAGGGCCGTCTTGTGTTGCAGCAGCACAAATGTGCCGTCTTGTTATGTTGTATTGTTTCAAGCAGCCAGGGGGGGAGCGTGATAGGATGGGAGTTGGAGAAGAAGACACAACACAAAGAGAAAAGCAAAGCAGGTGCTGCGAGGACGGATATGAATGCCGAGTCAGACGGCGTACCAGTCTCACGGGAATCCGGGGCTGGAGATGGCTCGGGATGGGACAGCAGCGACCGGGGGAGGGATTGAGTTGCAGTGGTGGCGCTGCTGATCTAGTGTGCACCGGAGCAGAGGATGCGGCCTGGGCTGAATTGTGGTGGTGGTGGTGATGATGATGGTGGTGTTGCAAACAATGGCCATGATACGCATCATCTTTCTTCATCACCACCTCCATCACCACCTCCACCTCCACCTCCATCTTCACACCCACAACTCCCTCACGGTATCATGACAGCACGCGACAAGTACACGACAGCTCACCCCCAGCATCCCGTGGTCAGCCGGCTGCCCAAGATCCCTGCACCGTTCCGCTAGCCTTCATGTGCTTTTCTGAATCGAGTTGCATCATGCAGGCCTTTGGGGCCCCGGAGCTGCGGTAGCCAGGCCAAGGAAACATCCGAGACAAAAGACTTGTAGCTGACACCGACAGTCTGCTTGCCTTGACCGAGCCAGAGGGCCATGCTCCATGCTCCATGCTCCATGCTCCATGCTCCATGCTCCATGATCGCCCTCGGGATCCTTCCCCCAGGATTCCTAGGCCTCCCTTCTCGTGACCTCGCCGGCATGTCCGACCGCGTCGTCAGATATGCTCGAGTGGCGGCTACAGAGGGGAAAACCATTCCCGACGGCAATGACAGCCTCGTTGCTTTTTCCTTGGTCCCGACCACGCCCCCCCGCCCCTTGCTCTCGCATCCAGCGGCATCCATCGGCCTTGATTGGCAGCCATTCAAGACGGGCATGCAAGCAAGACCCCGGTCGCCTGAGCTTTATTGTTGTTTCCCCCGCAATATCATGGCTGAGCGCTGAGACATGGTGGGTTCAACTGGCTGTCTGACGTGAGCATCTCGGAAACGGGCAGCATTACACAGCGGGGGGGGATGGGGAGACAGAGACGGACAGAGAGAGAGAGGGCAAACAACAAACTTGGCAACCTTGTCTTGATGAGACTCTGGGCCTGGTTCCCCTACTTGTGCCAACCAAAGAGACCCTTGCGCCAATTACTCGCCGTTACCGTAACCACAACGCCTATAGAGAACAGATCAAACCAGTCGTTGATACACAACACAAGCATCAAATCAAATCAACCAGTGGTTGATACACAAGTACCGCACCACCCAAACTATACCGACGTCGTCTTGACGTCAAATATGCCATTCTTCCACCCGTCCCGCTCATACTCGTGCACCCGCTGCTCCGCATCCTCAGCCTCATTCTCCCACATGCGCACCAGGCTGCCCGGCGCATACCGCCCGCGGAACACGCCGCCTCCCGGCTTGACGCCGACCCGAGCGTCCGTCTCCCAGTCCGGAGCCGGCTGCAGTCGCGCCGCCACGGCCCGGATAAACGACCACAGGTCGGCCGGGTTGGCGATGCGCGCGGCCCGGAACCGCTCTCGCGCAAACACGAGCTCGCGGTTCAGCGTGTGCAGCCCCTCCTTGATGGCCGCCGCCATCTTGTACTCGAGCGCCTTGCGCACAATCGGCCGGATGAGCGGCTTGAGGAGCCACGCCAGGCACGCAAACTTGGACTTGCTGAGCGTGTAGTTGAGGTGGTGAATGTGCACGCGCACGTTGCGCAGCGTCACGAGCTCCTCCAGCCGTTCCCGCCCAATCTCCACGTCGAGCATAATGTCAATGCCCCGCTGGTCGAGATGGAAGCCGGCAAGACCCTCGCTGGCGAGGCGGAGCAGGCCAGAGTGTAGGCGCAGCCAGTATCCCACCTCGTCGGCTGCAATCGAGAGGCCCGACACCTTGATCTGCATAAAAGACTTCATCGACGTCGTGGTCCCCACGCGTGCCTTGTATACCTCGACATTGTTCTGTGTAGAGACGTTCAACTTGTAGGGTAGAAACGAGCTGTGGTGAACAGTCTTGCCGGGCTCAATGATGAGGTTCTCGAGCAAAATGTCCGCGGCAGGCGTCGATATCTCGACTCGGGGGATCGGCAGGTACTGGATGCCCTGGATCACCATGGGCACAAAGACGTGCATCGAGTCGGACACCAAGTCGCTGTTGGTGTACTGGCCACCGGGCGAGAGGATGCTGGCGATGCGGTTCGTCGTGTGCAGCAGCTTCTTAATGTCGGAGTCATTGACAACCGACTGGTAAGCGGCGTAGAGCGCGTTGAAGAGGGCCTCGACATCGTCTCGCACAGACGATTTGGCAGTAAGCTCGTTGGACTTTGTCCGCAGGGCCTGGAACCTCTCGTCGGCATTGTCGAAAAAGTCGGGGTCCATCAGCATGTCCTGGACCAGGTTGCCAATCTGCTTGACCAGCTCGTCAAAGTTGGGGTCAGTCTTGCCGTCCTCGAGCAAGCTATTGAATGACTTTTCCACCCTATTCCACTCGTCGCGGTTTCCCAGCGAAGTGACAAAGAGCCAAAAGTTGTGCAGCGCCCGGTCCGCCTCGGGATTCGTGTGCGAGTCGTCCTCGACTGCCTGGAGGGTATCCGAGGCCGCGTGCGAGTAGATGAGCAGGTAGCGGCGGATGAGGTGGGATAGCGTCGACACGGATTCCGAGTAGTCTGTTCGCTTGCGAAGACCCAGAACCGTTTGCTTCAAGCGTGAGATGAGTGTCTGCTGCTCAGCGCCCTGCATATGTTCGCCTATGCTCGTCGTGGCCCCATCAACCACCTCCGAAGCACCCTCTGCCAAGGCCTCGCCGACAGTTCCAAGCTCTTGCTGAAGCTCCTTGCTAGAGGTGGCGGCTGCTTCTGCGTCGCCGTTGGCGTGGTTGTCCTTGAGAGCCTCCTGCTTCTCATCGGTTGGCCCAATCTTCTTGGCAGCGTGCTTTGATGCGTCGGACAGGGCATAGGCAGTGTCCTGCAAAACCTCTCTGCTCACAGTCCCTAGATCGGCGAGGAACAGGCGAAAGTCGGAGTTTGTGAGGAGAAGAGAGCCGACGGTCTGCAGGCTCTGGTAGGCGGCGGTGGCGTGTGCTTTGGACGTGGCTCGCGTAGCTCTCCCCGCAATGTCTGCCACGTCCACCTCGAGTCGCGACTTGGCCAGGTACCAGAGAAAGTCCTGGACCTGGTCCTCGGCGTTCTTGTGCTGGAGAAACTCAATGAGCTGCTTGATCCACAGGCGGGTGCTCTGGACGAGCATGCGGCCCGACTGGCTCAGGTTGGACGTGTTGGGATTGAGAATGTCGGCGGAGAGGAGGGTACGCAGGTGGATGATGGCCTGGGCATTGGTGGGCATGTATCCCTTGGTAAAGGCGCGGAGCATCTGGTAGCTGTGAAGCTTCTCGTGGAGGCGCGTCTGCAGCGCCGTGTCGTCATTGTAACGCGGCAGCAGAGGCTGGCGCTCCCGCTCGTCCGAGTCGGTCCCGAAGCCCAAGCACGACATCATCTTGAGAGAATTGCGGCGGTGAAGCCGGATTTGTGTGGGAGTAGGGGTGAGGTTGGAGTGAGAGGGAGTGAGAAGCCGTTGCTGGGGATGGGGAGCCAAGTTGATATGGCCAAGGCTGGCAGCTGGCAAAGACGTCATGACTCCACCGGAGCTTCTGGTCCAGACGAGCCCAAGCCCAAGCCCAGCCTTTGCACCTGCGTCGAGGCAAACACCACAAAGGGACAAAGTATATTTGGTATTGATCCATAATACCTAATGAAGCGGTAATCTAGGTAGGTACCTACGTACTTATTGGTCTAGGTGCCCAGCATGCAAGTGCTGTAAGTGGAGAAGCTATGTATACATCCATTTCATCGATGAGAGGTGAATGAAGCTGATGATTGATCACAGCGCAGTCTAACCAAGGCAAAGACAACAATGACCCATTGAAGCTGAAAGACGAAACAAATGATTCAACCGGCCTCAAAGATGCCTCCATCGACAGGGCATCTAACTAGATCTAGGCACCAGGCATGCATCATGACTGCTTTCTGACGTTGAAACTAGCTACCTCAATTACCCACCTGGGTTACTCCATCTCCCCAAGCTCCCTCCCTCAATAAGACTCTCTCTAGCTGCAGGTACCTTGTATCCAGTCATTTGCAAGTACCTTTTCCATCTTGTGGGAATCAAGACTTGTCAAGACAATTGAGAGATGATGTGGCTTACAGCCAATGCATCTAGTATTATTGTTATTGATGCCCGGGACACAGAGAATCGGAAAATACACAAGAACAGCATGGATCTGCTTGCAAGCTCATGCATGTACTTCTCGAAATGGCAAGTACCTCGGCAACATCTCATCGGCTGAGATGCAATGCCGAGATGCATGTCAATCCCGCTCCCAGACCTTTCCATATCTACATCTACACACATCTACTGTACATACATGTTCATCTAGGACAACACAAGTCCAGGCTGAGCATCATCGCCAGTATCAACATCCCATACAGCTTCTTGTACTCCACATTCCCAAGCCTCCAGCCTCCAGCCTCCAGCCCCTAACCCAACCCAGCCATGGAACCCGCCAAAGCTTGGAAACGGCCATCATTCCAAGTAGCCATGGAACTCAAACGCCTCCCCCACACCATCGACCAGCCCATCCGCAAGTTTATGAGCTGCCGACCCGCCTGGATTCCCGGCATCAATCTGCCCTGGGACTCGCTCGGCCTCAAACCGTCCTCGAAACTGTCGATCCGAGCATACGGAGGAGTCGTCTTTGCCCAGGCTCCCCTGGCTGCTGCCCGCCTCGTCGAGCATGAGGATGAGGAGAATGGCAATGGCAGTTTGGATCGTAGACGAGGGATTCATGTGCGCTCTGCCTACACTCTTACAGCCCATGTAATCCTGGAAATGCTCACGGCAATCATAGTCAATCCAAGGAGTCTTTTCGAATCCTGCCAAGAATGATCGTCCATTCATCTTTGACGTGTCCGACATACACACTGCCCGTTCATTCTCTACCCATCTCGTCCATGCTCGTCAGCCTACGCAGCCCTCGAGCAATCCATCAGGGCCGTTTCCCCCATCTGATGCTGATGCGCCCATGGGCAAAATCTGCTTCACCTGCCTCGTCGCCTTTAAGCGCCCTGTCCCGAGCCCTGCAGATGTGCAACATGACATTTCGCCTCAACAGCGGTACCGTCATATCCTCAACTCACGGCCGGCAGAAGGCTGGGACCACTGCCCCCAAGTTGACATTGACGTGTACAAAGACGCATTTCCCAACTCTGGCCCCGGTGCATTTCCCATCCTCGACATGCGCAAAGTTGACATGACTGCCTTTAATGCAGGAAAGCACGTGTATGACCGAAAAGAGCTCCTCTTGTATCGTCTTTTGCAGCCCATCCCTTCCGAGGACAGCAATGCCCACATCTTGTGCCACGCATTCGAGGCCGATAGGAACGGCCTCATTATGCTGGCCAACCACCTGGGATATGGCTTCAGCCTGGGCGCAGCCGCCACCCTTGCCTATTCATTCTACGTCCATGTCAATGCCGAGGAAGCCATCATGCAAGGTGAGGGATGGTGGGTGCAAGAGGTTAGCTGGCCGCGGGTCAGTGCCGGCAGGGGCATGATGGAGAGCACGATATGGAGCCCGGAAGGGAAGCATGTGGCTAGTGGCTATCAAGACGGGATTGTGGTGCCTCGGGATAGAAAACCGTTGAGATTGGGGAATCTGTAATTCGCTTAGACCCGTAGATGATGTGTTGTGACTAGAAGCGTTGGTGGTTATAGAGCCACCAGTTAAATACTAGAGCACGCTTTTATCGTGACGACTACAATGCCAGTCAAGTACATCGACGTCTGGCTTATTAGGAAATAATCCATAGATGTCACTTCTTTCAGTAAATGTGCTTTTTAGTAAATGTCCTTTTCGGAAATGTGCTGTTATTTCACTCATTTGATGCTGGCAGTGCAAGTGCAAATGGGCACTCGCCTTTCGCTCTTCAGCTGCTTCAATGCTTTCTCAGACGGCGACATGAATCTGTCCGAGTGCACGCACCACCAAGCCCAGAGTATATTATCCCAAGCCTCTCTCTACGAGAATCTTGATCATTGTCTCTGAGAAGCATCTTCAGGTCACAGCTATAATGGCACATCGAATATTCACCGGAAACCTGCTCCGGGCATCTCTCGTCGCCACGGCCGCCATCATCGGCGGGTATGGATTCAGCGTGTACCGTGAGACATCGCCGATTGAGCGGAAATGGATCACGGCCTCGGAAACCGCATCCAAAGACTTGCAGCAGTCCAAATCGGTCCAGGGATATGTAAATCCTAGGAATCATCCGCCACTACTTGATTCCCGATTCATGACATTCTCGCTCCCAAAACACCAAGATGTTGCCGACGAGGTCCTGCTGGCCCACTTCGTCCGGGGCTTCTTTGGCGGCCGGGTCATTGGCCCCGAGCGAATAGCGCTTCAGACGCTGCGATTTCAATTTGCGCGGTTCACGAGTGAGTTTTTGTAGATTGAGGCCTGTACGTGCTGTGCTGACTCTTTTCAAGGGGCTGAAAACGAAGAGACTGCGCGATTTTGGTCCACCTCGGAACTATCGACGACAACGCTGCCACCCCTCTTCTCCATCCTCTTTGGCACATTCCAGGTTCTGGATAACAAGATGGTACCTCGTGACGGGGACAAGACGACCGAGAGCTATATCGACCTTGGGTTTGGCAGCGACAAGTGGCACTTTGACGGCGTGCATCGCTTCAGCGTCGTGAGGGAGCCGCACTCGCCCAATACGTTTCAGATCCATAACCAAACCCTCTGTTGCAATCCGATTGTGGACAGGCCGCTCACGTTGCGGCTCATGTTTGACTTTCATCTTGAATATGCGATGCTGCTGTTTCGGGATGGAGCGTCAGGGGTGCATCGCTGGCTAAGAGGCTTGGAATGAGGCTGTGGTCGAGTCTTTTGCTTCAAGAGTATTGGAGTGGATAAAAGGAATCGCAGCTCAGGTTGCCATCTAATCTATTGCTACCAGTCTAATCTAGAGATACATCAACAGCATTAATTGCAACGCTTTAAGCCTCAACACCAACTTCCACAGGCCCTAGAGGGAGGGAACTAGCCGCAATGTTGCACTGCCGAAACAGGCGCACCTCGTCCTCTGCAAACGCGCCCACGACGGAGTGGATGAGCCCCCGGTTATGGAAGAGGACAAGATCGCCGCTCTGCCAGTCGTGCGCGTAGATCATGTCGGGCGCGATGCCAGGACGTTGTAAACTGTAGACTGTCTCGCGCACCTTGACCAGGTCGTCGACGACGGTGCCGTCGGCGAGGTGCAGCTTGCGGACGGCCGAGGGATGGATCTGAAGCGCGAGGCGGCCGGTGACGGGGTTGCGCCAGCACATGGGCAGGATCTGGATCTTGTCGTCTTCGACGGGCGGGAGGCCGGCGAGCGGCACTTCTTTTCCCTCCGAGACCATGCCAAGGCCGGTGGAACGGGCCTTTGCGCTGCTCATCCATACGTAGGGATGGGGCGCGTACTCGACCTTTGTGGTGCGCGCAAACTGCTGCTCGTCGGGCGACAGGCGGTCGTACATGGCGTAGCCCGAGGCAAAGGCCGTGGTGCCCAGGGGAACCGTCATCTCGTCGCCCGTGCCGTCGTCGTAGCGGAGCGTCTGGGTGCGGCCGCCGGGCACGCGGACGGCGAGCAGCGAGGTGACGACGGGGGGCGCGAGGCCGTAGAGGGCGGCGTCAATGTGCCAGCGGTAGAAGCGGGTGAAGTCGAGGTCGTCGTGGGCAGGGATGGTGGTGGCGTGGAACGTGCGGTGGTGAGGATGGCGGAGCTGGATGTTGGTGAGGCCCTCGTAGGCGTCGACGAAGCCGTTGCCAATGACTTGGACCTGCGGCTGGTGCGGGATCGTCTTGAGGTCCGGGTGGAGGATGGAGCGCTTCGAGTCGACCGTCTTGCCGTGGCCGTACGAGGCCGTGGCGTCCGGGTCGAAGCGCTGCGTGATTTCGTACTGGGCCTTGGGCGTCACATGGGCCTGGTCCTTGATGACGACGACTTGGTGGTGGAAGAGGGCATCGCGGATGACGGCAAAGTCGGCGTCTACAAGTCAGTTAGCCCGTGTCTCGACTCCCGGCAGATGAGGAGCTGGGCCTTACCAGAGGAGGTTACCGATTTCACGGGTATTCTCCCAAGACGTTGCAGCATACATGATGGTGATTATACTGGCTTCACGACATGACAGCAAAAGCATTCTTACCAGTGAGGTTCTCGACGTCGACGTTGGACACGGTGGCTCCAAAGTCGATGCTGGAGTCCTCCGGACGCGCGATGCGCTGGACGGTGACTGTCGAGGCCATTTCGAGGGGTGATATTGGCAGAACAGGAAGTTGAATGAAGACGAGTAAAGACAAAAGAGAATAACTGGCGCAAAGGGGTTGGTCTTGACTTATATCCAAGATTGGACATGGACAAAACCGGGGCGCGGCGATTGCCGTTATCTTGATCTCCAATCGGGCTGACCAATTTACATGAGTGTAGTTGGCTATCAATGGAGGTTATCGTTACGTCCCACAATGCTCTCAGCGCCCGCTGTCATCCTTTCAGATACCGTATTACATGATGCGTGGGTAGTTGGGCAAAGTGGCAATGGTAGAGAGCTCCGGGAGATGCTCACTCGGCCGAGACCGGGGTGCTCCGGCCGGCAGGCAGATGTCATATCTTTGAAGCTCCAAGTTTGACTTGTGGCTTGAATGCTGCGGAAACGAGGCAATGCAATCAGCTATCAGATCTCAAAAGATGGATGATACGGGTAGCAGCGAGATGACCCCGGGATAAGGGTCACGTCGTTTGACCACTTAATGCTTCACGCAGTTTATTATTAAGTTATAGAGACTAACTTATCCTAGTCTAAGGATGTTATTATATAAAAGTTAGGATACTAGATTAATCTCGTAAAAAACGAAATATTATTATTATAGAACTCTAGGAATATAGCCCCTCTAAGCCCTTCTTTTTCTATTAAGATATTTTTAACTTATATATATAGCGTGTATAATTTATAAGCGAGTATATTAAAAATCCCTTATCTTATATCTATATAACTTAATTTATTTATTCTTAACTACTTATTATATTATATATTTATATTAAGTCTAGAGTCTTTTTTACTCTTTATGTAATTTAAATTAACC
>QUZG01000084.1:115240-129319 GCA_003693545.1 Pseudonectria buxi | reverse complement strand
TTAGGTATAATACCGAGCTAAGGCTTTATAATTAGATACCTTTATACTAGGATTTTATAGTTTAATATTATATAATAACTTAGAATTATAATAGTATAGATATATATATTATATTATCTAAGCCCTTACTCTTAAGTTAATTAAATATTTAAGTATTTATATAGAGCCTTAAGATACTTAATCTAGGGATTTTACTATCCTAAGAGGGTTTTACTACTAGTACTTTATTTTTCTTAGCTACCCTATAGTAAACTCTTCTTTCGTTTCTAGCTTGCTAAATACAGAGAATCAAGATATTATGTACTATATTGTTATTTAGCGTTATTTTACTAGCCCCTACCCCTTTCTCTTCCTCATTTAGTAGATCTTTCTTCGTGATTGGCTCATTTTTCCCTACCCCTTGTCAAATCCGAACTCAACAGCCCTTTTTGTTTAGCCATAACTCTACCAAGCCGACCAGATTACTCATGCACTTGCTGTTCCTATGACGATTGCCTACATCTTTGGTCCCAATGCTATTAAAGACGTAAAACATGGAACAAAAAGCTTTGGCGACTGAACATTGACTTGGTGAAGTGGAACTGATAGGCACCGCTTTCTCACCCTAGACGAAGATCACGCCCACGAGACTGGGCCACAGCTGGAGTGTGCTCATGCTTTCGCCAACTTACGAGGCGGACGTTTAAATAGAGCTCTCTCGGACTTGCCTAGTACTAGCAAGCTGGCGTCAGTGACTACTTGAAAGGCGCGAAACAGTTCCCCAAACCTCCCTCTAATCGGGCAGACATCTAAGAAACCTGATATCATTCATGCCTAGCCGTGGAAAGACACAAACCTGCCCGACAAGCCCCGAGTGAATGCCAACCAAACTGCAAATGGAGGGCTCGCGCCTCTCTCAAACTCGTTCACTCCAATTCGTAACATGTCATGAACCTCGGCTGACGTATCTAGATCTCAGTGCCCATTTCCCCGCGGAGATGAGGAGTACCTACGTGTTTTGTGAGACTGGGAGAGCTCGGCAATGCAACGCAGCAAGGCTGGAACTGCCGGTACTCTGGCTATCATTTGTCCGTTGGTAGTTTGACTGGTAGATGCGCAAGAAGTATGCGAAAGAGTAAAAGAGCAAGACGTTGGGTTGTGAGTGGAGGAGCAGACAGATCCGCGGAGTGACATCTCCAAGCGGTTGCCCAAGTCAGTTCTCGCCCACTTTACCTTTGATCCTCTCGTCCTATCTGTCATCCTCCTCTCTCTATATCCCGGCTTTTATGGACTTAATTGACGATCCCATTGTAAGTTTTCGTCTCACCCGCTGCGACCTCATTCTGTGGTGCTGACAACTCAGCTTTGCTTATGGCTTACATCGTCGTGAATAGATAGTTTGCAATCATCCAGCCGACACAGCCGACGCCCTTTAGTTCTTCGTAAACACAGCAGTACGGTATGATCGTTCCATCATACTAACTCCAGACAACTAATGATTCGCACGTGGCCTGTTCCGCGAAGCAAGGTCCCACTGAGCGGGGAGACGCGAGTTCGCTAATAGACTCGATTAATGCAAACTACCAATCCATTCTGCCACAAATGCCCTAGTGCATACGACAATTGAATCCTTCAAACGTCTTATCAGGCACGAAGGAAGCTGTGGGGGTGCCGTTGTGGTATTGATTGGCCCTGGTGCTGGCATTGGCCTGGACAACCTAGCACTATGTAGGCATGTCGAGTCTCCTGAACCGTTGCTAGTAAGGATAAACCAGATGGTGCTTGGCCAACAGGTGTGTATACATATATAGGGAGGCCTACGGTTTTAGTTTCGGCGTGCTCTATTTCGTTGCCCCTTTCAAGACGAGCGTAACTCGACTGTTCCGTGACAAGTCATGTCGTCTCCATTGCAAGTTGCCGTCGTCGGCGCAGGAATAGGCGGTCTCGCAGCGGCCGTTTCTCTACGCAATGCCGGCCATGATGTTGTCCTATATGAAAAGTATCCTCTAAACAAGAATAACAAGATCCAGTCGCCGCTTGGAAATGCCATGGGCATCGGAACCAACATTTCGAGAATCATCGATAGCTGGGGATTCGACTTTGACAAGGCCAAGGCCACGCCCAACCTCCAAGAGCGTATCTTCGACGGAGAGTCGCTCAAGCAGCTGCACCACATTGACTTTTCCTTTTACAAGGCCGAGACGGGTTATGACTGGTACTGCATGGCCAGGACTGGTCTCCACGACGGCTTGTTGGAAATTGCAGAAGCAACACCTTCAGGTGCTCTGCCGATTGATATCCAGCCTGGCTGCGAGGTCGAGACGCTGGATTGCGAAGCCGGAACCATTACGCTCAAGGGCGGCGCCTCCATGACAAAGGACCTCGTCGTCGTCGCAGATGGCGTCCACAGCAAACTGATCCACAGCATCACCAACAACACGACTCCCCCTCTCAAGCCAGGCCGCACCGCCTACCGATTCGCCGTGCAGGCTGAAAAACTCTTCGACGACCCCCTCCTCGGCCCTCTGTACTCGGGCGAGCGTCAAGGCCTGACCAACTTCCTGGTGCCGCAAAAGGGTATCTTCTTCCTCGTCGTCGAGGCCGACAACCGCGAGACGTTTTACGGCATCCTCATGCACCCGGCCATCCAGACCCAGAAGGGCGAGGAGAGCCACAGGTGGAATGAGGACGGCTCCCGCGCTGAGCTGCTGAAGCTCGCCGAGGCGTTCCACCCTACGGTGCGGCGCTTCTGCGAGCTGGCCGATGCGCCGCTGTTATGGACCATTACGTGCCGCGAGCCGCTGAGCTCGTGCGTGCGAGGCAGAGCGGTGGCGATAGGAGACGCGTGCCACACACATCTGCCACATCATGGACAGGGCGCTGCAGCTGCTGCAGAGGATGCTGCCTCCTTGGGAGTTTTCCTGTCGTCGTCAGCTGAGCGTGGTGTTGACGCGACTGCGGTCCCGTCTATTCTGAAAGAGTGGGAGTCGTTCCGTCTACCGCGCGCGAGGACAGTGCAACTAGTCTCCATGACATATCCCACGCCAATCGAGCAACTTGAACAGCGGATTAGAAACGAGCTGAGATATGACGGTCCGTTGCCGGAGCACGTAAAGGGTCACGAGAAGCCGGTCAACATGTGGCTGTTCATGTATAATGTCGTGGCCGAGGCGAAGCGGTTTCTGGGGGTGGCGAGGAATGGGGTGTCAAGTTTGGAGCAGTAGTTTTAGTGTGGCTGATGCCGAGTCATGTCGACCATGTTACGAAGATGAAGAAGACGAAGATGAAAACGAAGATGAAGATGCCAGTGTTTTGAACTCTTGACTTGTTGACGCCATCTCGCATGGCAAGGCATCCAGCTTGGTTTTTGCTAGCTGCTTCATGTCGAACCTTGTACAGGATCCCATGAGAATGAGTGAGAAGCAGAGTTGTCATCACCTAAAGCTGCATCCTGTAACTAGATGGCCAAGGAATGTCTACCGTCCGCACTCTGGTGAAGCAAAGTCGCAGCTCTCGGAGCTTTCGTTGGCCCGGCCCCAGCGCCTGCCATTCGCGGGCCGCGGCTGGGGCGCGCGTCTAAGTACGTAGCAAGCGCCCACTTTTCGAGCCGGACCATTTCCATTTCCAGCTCCAGCTATTTCCATCCCATGAGATCACGACGGAGCTATCTCACCTTTTGGCCCAAAAAATTCACCACCACCAACGACATCGTCATCCCGCATCTCCACTCAGCCCTTTCAATTGCCCTCGCCTCTGCATCAATTCAGCCGCCAGCCTCCCTCTCTCCGACTCTCGACCCGTGCCCCCTTCGTCATGGCCTCTCCGCTAAAGACTGTCGTCTTGCGTCTGCCGTGCAACGCCGTCGCCGGCCGCGCTGCTGCCGGCTTCGTCCGCACGGCGCCCAAGGCGTCCTTCTCGACCGCCCGCTCCGTCTGCCTCGCCCGTCCCGCTGCTGTCCGACCGCAATGCGTCGCCGCTTCCGTGCCCAAGAACGTCTTCCGCGCCAGCTCCACGTCCGCCTCCACGACCGCCCAGGCGGCCCAGCACCAGCACGCAGCCCTCGACTGGAACAGCTTCTTCAAGCTGCGCCTCCGCCGCCGCCGCGTCCAGGTCGTCTTCTCCATCACCACCGGCCTGCTGGGCGGATTCGGCGGTGCCGTCGTGCTCGCCTCGGGCCTGGCCGATCCTGTCGTCTCACAGGTGCCCCTCGACCCATTCGTCACCCTCGGCCTCATGACGCTCGCATGCGCCGGTGCCGGCTGGCTCGTCGGTCCCAGCATCGGCAGCCAGGTCTTCTACGCCCTCAACCGCAAGTGGAAGAAGCAAATCACCGAGAAGGAGGCCCAGTTCTTTGCGCGCATCAAGAAGCACCGCGTGGACCCTTCCAACTCGAGCGCTGGTAACCCAGGTAAGTCCAACGGTCCTCGGCGGGTTGTGTTGCATTGCAATGGCAAAAAGCTAACGTGATGCCAGTTCCCGACTTTTACGGCGAGAAGATTCAGAGCGTGGCGGGATACCGACAGTGGCTAAAAGACCAGAAGGCCTTTAACAAGAAGAAGACGGCGGCTTTTGTGTAAAACTACCCAACCTTTTCTCCTTGTCGCGCGTACCAGTTGTGGCGAGGAACCCATTTTGGCTTGGCAAAATTTGATATGTAGTAATGGCGCAACTCCGGATGGACATGGGCTATCCTGGCGTCGCAGCGTCGAGCTTAGTGGACATGTATGTATATCGTGGAACTCTCCAACAACAGGCTTTTCTCCTTTCTCATCTCTCCTTTCAGCTTTCGGTTTGCTTTCCAGTACTCTTATATAAAAGGCAGTGAAGGGTCAACAGTGTCGTTCCAAGCTCTCATCCCGCCCCTAATGTCGCCGATGAAGCGCTCTCCGTCGAGACCCAGGCCCAGGTCCTTGAGCTTCTGAGCGGCAATCTGGGAGTCGTTGCCTACACGGCACACCACATAGATGGGCGTCGACGGGGACAGGTCGCTTGGTATCTCCGCGGGGACCTCGTCCGAGCGAGCCCTCATGAACTTGCCAATTGGAACATTGACCGATCCGGGGAGATGACACAAGTCAAAGTGTTCTTTTTCCCGGACGTCTAGCAGCAGAGGGGGCTCCGTATTATCCAAGCGCTGGTCAATTTGGCTGTACTCCTCTGCTGTGATGCGTTCATGGGGCTGCAGCAGCTGGACAGGCTGGCGCACGCCACAGAATTGGACATAATCCAACGACGACTCCAGCGCCTCCCTATTCAAGCTGCTCTCCTCTCCGCAGGCGAAACAGTCCTTCCTGCGGCCCCTCATGCGCACCGACCGAAACGGCCCATCCGCCATGGCCGTAAACAGCAGCATCATCTGCGTCTTCTCAGCCACTTCGCCGCCCTCCAGCCCGCCGCGCGTGACCAGCTTGATGGCCTCGAGCGCCTGCAACACGCCCATGGTGCCGACGACGGGCCCAATGATGCCACCCTCGCCACAGCCGACGACGCTCTCGGGAGGCGGCGGCCGGGGGAACAGGCAGCGGTAGCAGGGACCACGGCCGGGCGGACTGTTGAGGACGGTGAGCTGGCCCGAGGCCTGGAAGGCCGAGGCGGAGATGAGGGGCTTTCCGAGCACAACACACGAGTCGGAGACGAGGTACCGCGAGGCTGGATGGTCGGTGCAGTCGAGAACCAGATCGTAGCGAGATACAATGTCGACTGCGTTTTGCGGAGTGAGATGAGTGTAATGGGCATTGTATGTAATGGTTGGGTTGACGCTTTTGCCATGATACAAGAGTCAGCCAATGTGCGTGCTCCGTCTGAACTTGAAACTGTGCGTGAGATGGCTTCGGTGGAGATGAACTTACTCTTCCAAGTAGGCAATGGCACTCTCGACCTTGCTCATGCCCACCCGAGCCGTAGAGTGCGCCACCTGGCGATGCAAGTTTGACACCTCGACCTCATCGCCATCCACGAGGCCCAAGGTCCCAACACCGGCGCCCGCGAGATATGCTGCGGCCGGACATCCCAGACCGCCAGCACCTACCAGCAGCACCTTTGCCTTTTTCAAGCGCAGCTGGCCTTCAAGTCCAAACTCTGGCACAATCATCTGCCTGCTGTACCGCTCATACTCGTGCGCCTGGAGCGGCCACTTCCACCCGGCCGAGTCTGGCTTCTGCTGGGCCTCTGCCTCTGCGAGCTGTGCTTTCAGAGCGGCCAGCTCGGCCCCGCGCGTAGCAATCTCTCGCCGCAAGTGCTCGATTCTTTCCATGATGATGGCTTCAGCGTGGGAAGACGTCTTGTTGCTTTCTACAGATGCTTTGCCCCTCCAAGAAATCCATCCTGGTGTGGCCCCCCACCACTCACCTAGTTAACCTAAGCGGGTACCTTCGGTGAAGCTGCGTCACCGAGATTTCAGATTTCTTAATCCGCCATCCACCTCGAGCTGAACAAGTGCAGACTCTCTTCCCAACAGCCCCAACTCTTTACAGAAAAATGGTACGTCAAGGCTAAACAGAACCCTTCTCATCTCCTACTCAGACTCTAACCTCCACAGGCGCCCACGGCCCCCACGACAAAGACGCCCTCGGCGCGCACCCTCCGCCACCAGCGCATCACGGGCCAAATCCACCCTCTGCTGCCCGCAAAGATCTTCCGCCCCGACGCCGCCGTCACCGACGACTTCCTCGAGTCCAAGCTCGACCGCCGCCGCATCAAGCACTCGGCCTTTGTCTCCAAAATCACCAGCGCCCGCGTCTCCAAGCAGCGCCGCCGCCGCCCCGCCCGCAAGCTCGCCGACCTCGACGCCCTCGCCGACGCCCTGCCCGAGCTGCTCCCCGGCGAGGGCGCCGCCGAGCTCGCCGGAAAAGTCCGCCACAAGAGTCTGCGCAGCCGGCCCGGCGCCCTCCGCCGCAAGGAGCGCGTCGTCCGTGGCGAGATGGAGCGCTTCGGCGCCAGCATGGCTCGTCTCGCGTCTACGGGTGAGACCTCGACGACGCCTGCTGCCCCGGCTAGGCCTGCTGGACTGCAGCGGGACGACGACGACGACGACGACGACGAGGATGACGAAGACATGGACCAGCAGAGGAACAAGCCAGCTGCGACACCTGCTGCCGTGGCCCCGTCTCCGGCTGCGACGTCGGATCGGTGGGCCGCGTTGAGGGGATACATCTCAGCGACGATGGAGCAGAACCCTGCATTTGTGGGCAAGAACTAGAAACCTGCCCATGAACGGATAGACGAATGCATCTAGCGAGTGATGCAACCACGAAGACATACATGACGTTTGCTGCAATGCATCTGGGTGTTTACGGAGTTTGGGCTGGGGAAAAAGGGATTACTTGAAGAAATCAATGCCTTGTTATATATAACGCGTGATGCTTTCTTATACACCATCTCCCAAATCGCTTGTGAATTATTAGTCGCTCGTCGAAGCGTATTCTTTGCACTTGTGTCCACCAACGCCCAGTGAAAACCGCTTTCCACTTCAACCACTATTTCTTATTAGGACAGCCCGGTAAAATACATGGCTGTGCTCTATCAGGGAGTGCGCCATCAGCATCTGCTGTGAATGACAGCTCCTTTCTGAAGATGTTCTTGCTCAACCTCGGCTCATCATGACATTGTTGCTCAGTAAGGGAAAAAAGGCATCAAAAAGACAAGTGATGAAGAAGACAAGGAGAGCAAAAGGAAAAAAAGGGGACACCCAAATAGACCGTTGCACATCGCATCGCTCATAAATCTCATAACGTAATTTGATCAACGCATTGCTTGGCCTTGCGCGCGAGTTGCGTGGACCTTGACGACGCCCAAGTCAGAGTCGGATTTAAGCCGCCGTTTCCCACGGACCCGGACAGGAGTACCAGTGCTGATGTTGGACAAGAGATGGGGAGGATGTCGGGAAACCTGAGAATATGGTTCGAGGATTGTGCGGCTCCTGTGCCAAGGCATGACCAGCTGGGTTGGACCGGTTGTTACATTTGTGCGCCCAGGCGTCACCATGTTGCTGCTTCTGGCGGCTGTCGTACCAGGGCTTGAGTTTTCAGGATCAGTCGCACCATTCAAGCGACCACCATCCGAGGCCTGTGACGAGGGAACGCCCTTCCCATGACGCTCGTCGAGCAGTCTCTGCATCCTGCGTAGGCGCTGTTCATACTCTTCGCAAGTACCGAAGCAGGCTGAGCTCTACTCAATCCGCGGAGGCGTTTTATTATTGGTAAACGGACTGGCGCTGCGCCTAAATTGCGATTAGAACAAATGCATCAAGCGAGAGAGCCAGCCGCAACGGTACTTACGAGCGTCGGCGCTCGCCCTCCTTGCGGAGGTTTTCGATGATTCGTAGCATCTCTTTGCGACCGCCATAGCTGTCAACCATCTTGCCCCCCATGCTCATCGACACCTTTTCCCTAGCATTGGCGCACAATAGCCGCTTGACCAGCAGGTGGCGCATGAGTAAACAGACAAAGACGCCACAGTCGCTGCCGTTTTCCTGCTGGGGGCAGTCCTCGAGGTTGATGAACCTGAGCGGTCGCTTCAGAATCTGAGACAGCTTGCGCGTAGCAAGGTTGGCCTCGGCAAAGTTTGCGCCGCCGAGAGAGTCGTAGTGAAAGGCCACGCCGTCGAGCGTCGAGACGAGCAAGAGGGACCAGTGACTGCCGCCCTCGGCGACGCCGACGTTTCGGTTGTCGTTGATGGGTAAAAAGACGTGGGTAACCTTGGAGAAATCGGGAAGGGCGGACTGGACCTGGCGCACATCGGGTTCTTTCATGAGGAGGAACGTCATGCTGGGGCGAAGAAGGACGATGCGGGCTTGGGGATAGCGGGGGAGGGTTTCGCGCTCCAGGTATTCTTCCCAAAAGGCAATGTTGTTATCGGTAAGCCAGTCGTGCTTGAGAGCCTTGATGTCTTCGACGGTTAAGAGGACGTCGTAGTAACTGAGGTACGACTTTTCAGGGCCGAGCTACGCGAGGCCAAAAGGTCAGTCCGGAACTTTGGTTGAGGGGGCGCGACGCCAGCAGCATCACCAAGGCACTGCGCAAGAATGCAGCAAGGCGCATAACAAGGAAATGGAAGCAAAAATGCCAACGTAGACCAATGTCACCCGCAGTGGCTGCGAGCATGGGCGCGAAGACAGGCACGTACCGAATCGCCAAAATGGCGGGCCATTCTCTGGCGGAAAGGCATCCTGATTTTCTTGAAGGAAAGGTGAGTGGGCTGGTTCGTCGGAGTGCGGCTCTCGTCGTCGTCGTCGTCGTCGTCGTCGGAGTTTGCTGGCAAGGTCAAATTTGACGTGTCGGCAGAGCTGGCACTGTCCTGGCTACGGCGATGGCGAAATCCCAAGAGGCTGTGAAACCGGCTGTGTCGTCGAAGCCGAGGAGGAAAAAATCAGACAGCCGTCTAAAATGGCGGGGCGATCGCAGCACACGAGAATCGCAAGACAAGGATAAAAGAGCAGAAATTGCAACGACGAGCTGGAAAGGCAGAGGAACGTGTGAGAAGTGAGGCAAGGACAAGGACGATGGGAGGCCGCAGGCAGCAACGAGGCGGCCAGTCGACGGAGTTGGTGGTGGTGTTGGTGTTGGTGGTGACGATGGTGATGATGGTGATGATGATGGTGATGGAGTGGGCGGAGGGATTGGATGGCTGGAAGCAGATCAACGGGGAACCCGCTGAAAAGTCCCTGGATTCCCACTGATGCTCAGCCCCGAAACGCGCTGCAACGCGCTGGCAGGGGCTTGGACGGGCAGTGAAGTGCACTAGCGCTGGGGCTGGGGGATGAGTGCCGAGGGGCTATGTACCAGGTACATCCCTGCCTCAAGCGGCAGCGCAGCGTAGCAGAGGAGGGGAAGACACCCGACCATCATGAAGAGGCAATGACATGTTGGACGACAAGGGCACGCAAGTAGATGCGACCCAAAGAGACAGATGAAAGCGGAAACAAGGAAAAGAAGACGTACCCTGGCGGGGAGTTGGCCTCGGCCGTTTCATCTATACCCATCGTGCCACTGCACTTATCTGTGACACGGCTGGAACAGGATCGGGGCCTACTGAGGGCGGCTGAGAGCATGTAGGTAGGTACTCGGTGCTCTATGTAAGTTGGCAGATATCAAGGTATCCAGGGCAGGCTTGATTGGGAGTAGGCCGAGATGGATCCAGGGACAAGCAAATGAAGATTGCCAATCAAGGTATGATGGGTGATGATATGACGGGTGAAAGAAGGAGCAGAGAGTGGGGAGGATGAAGGCATCATTAAGACTGATGCGCCACGCCCTTGTTCCTTTGTTTTCCCATCCATCCATTCCACCCAAGAATGCCGCCCAGCTCTCCCCATGGGTTATTCCCGTGCCGCCGACAAAGTACCCAGTACTCGGTACTCTAGAGTTACTCTCCCTTGGGTACGCCACCGTCTCAATGTGTGAATGTGTCAAGTGCAAAGGTGAACTGCAAAGTGAGGTGTTGCCTAGAAATGATGTACAGTAAGCCATCTCTTGCATCTGAGTGGCAGCTATTTTGGTGCTGGAGTGGGCTGGATTGGGCTGGCCTAAATCATCCCCCCTCCCAAGTCAACACGACGCAACACTAACAGCACATTCCAAACTCCCTCGTGACGGCCATCGACGTCTTTGGTCTTGCCGTAAATGTCATCACCGTCGTCGATCTGTCTGTCAAAGTGGCCAAGTGCTGCACGCAGTAAGTTCGGGATGTCAAGAATGCCAAAAATGACAAAGCCCGACTCTTGCAGGAGGTAATCCAGCTAAACATGGTGGCTCAGAGCGCCCGTGACCTTTTAGACGGTAGCCAGAACTCAAAGCTCAAGTCTTCCCAGGCGTTGGCATCTGCCGTTGCCAGCGGCATCTCCCAGCTCCGCCTCTTGGAGTATAAGCTTTCCAACGGATTGGAACCATGGAGCTAGCTTCTTCCTCAAGATGGGCGAGGCTGATCAGGGCAACTTGACCAAGTTCATCCCAACAATAACTGCCCAGTTGCTCCAAAGGGAACCAGCCATCGCGTCTCACGTCAAACATGCCATCGACGACGATCCCGTCATCTTTAGCAAGTCCATACGAGAACAATATGAAAGGCTTGTCATGGAGCCGCTCTCCGAGATCTCTGCAAGCACTCCAGACGTTGTTACATATGCCATTATTGTCGACGCCCTCGACGAGTGCGACCAGGACGATGACATCAGACTTTTGCTCAATCTCTTCTCTCGGGCCAAAACCTCGACTTCTCCTAGGCTGAAGATTTTGGTCACCAGTAGACCTGAACTTCCTATACGCCTTGGGTTTACTGCCATACACGGCAAGTACCAAGATCTTGTCCTTCACGAGATAGCAGAAGATACAATCCATCGAGACAATCTCGCTTTTCTCGATTTTTGGATCGACCAAGTACAAGCACACTCGAGAATAGCTGTGCACTGCCTGCGACTCATGAAATCCTCTCTCCATAATGATATTTGTGGCCTTACGAAACCTGCAACTGCTCGTTCGACTAACGATCCGCAATTGATCCAGAGCCGTCTCTTACCAGAAGTACAATATGCATGCATTCACTGAACTTATCATGCGCGGCAGGGGAAATTGGCCATTGACGACAGTGGTGAGATTTATGACTTTTTATCACAGTCTTTCCTCTTCCGGATCGAGGCTTTGAGCCTTCTTGGTAAATTGGCAGAGGCTATGAGCATGCTCAAAGCCCTGAAAGCACTTCTTTGCGTATGAAATTACAGGACTGTGCAGTATCTGACAACCACTGACCAAACTACAGGTTGAAAAAAGCAACGCTATGAGAGACTTCTTGGATGATGCTACACGGTTCGTCTTGACAAACATGTCAATAATTGACTCCGGTCCTCTCCAACTATACTCGTCCGTTCTCGCATTCATGCCAAAGAACAGTGTAATTCGACGGCTCTCTAGTTATATGCTCCTTCGCTGGGTGTCTATGGCTCCAGAGCCCGAGGATGACTGAGATGGATGTCTGCAAACCTTGGAAGGCCATGAAGAAGCATTGACTTCAGTCGCTTATGCTCCCGACTCACTATTGATTGGCTCTGGCTCTCATGATACCACAGTACGGCTTTGGCGGGCCGAGACTGGAGAGCATTTACAAACACTTAGAGGCCATACGGACATGGTAGAATCGGTATCTTTCTCTCCAAGCTCCTCGATTGTAGCATCAGTTTCAGCTGATGACACTCTCAGGCTCTGGAGTGTCACTGATGGGGAATGCATACTGGAACTGAGCTCAACATCGTTGATTGTGTTCTCGCCCGACTCTTCACTCATCGCCTCAGCCTCAGCCTATAGTAGCATAAGACTATGGGAGGTCGAGAGTGGAGTGTTTATCGGGGAGTTTGAAGGCCACGTGGGTGAGGACCCAAAAATCGCATTCTCTCCTGATTCGAGTCTTCTTGCATTGGGCGTATCCTTCTCTGGGAAAGCCCAGATCTGCCAGGTTAGTAGTGGCGATTGTGTGCGGCAATTTGGGGACGAGTCCAGATACGATCTGGGTTCTGTGGTATTCTCTCCCGACTCGTCATTGCTAGCTGCAGGACGGTATGACTGCGTAAGAGTCTGGCGAATCGAAAGCGGCGAGTGCGTCAATGAAATAACAGGAGATGTCAACTGGGCGGCAGACTATGTGTTCTCGCCCAATCTGTCTTGTTGTGATCTTGCGATATAGGGACACGATGCGAGTCTTGCGCATCGACAGCGGTGAGTGTATACAAGAGTTTACCAACAGCAACAGCCGAGAACCTGCTGTTTTCTCTCCTGACTCAGCACTTATAGCTTTTTGTTCAAAGAATCGTATACAAGTCTGGAAAACGTACAGTCACGAGTGTGTGCAAGAGCTGCCGGGACATGATCAACACAAGACAAACTCAGTTGCATTCTCACCCGACTCAAAATTCCTGGCATCAATGGCCCAGGACAAGACAGTACGGGTCTGGCAGATTAATACCCGCCAACTGGAAAAGCGACCCAAGGGTCATGCGTCCTCCGTGACAACACTTGCAATTTCATCCGACTTACTATTGTTGGCCTCGGCTTCACAAACCACAGACTCGCTCGCTGGAACCATACGGTTCTGGAAGGTCGATACCGGCGACTGTATCCGAGAAATTGAGATGAGTCGTCTGACTTGGAGGATCAATGAGTTGATGTTCTCGCCCGATTCATCACTTCTTGTTGCATCTTCGCACAGAATGTTCGATATCTGCCGCGTCGACAGCGGCGAATGGATAAGAGAAATCAATTGCCGCCATCATTGTGACAGACCGATGGGTACCTTCTCGCCGAATTCGAAATTCTTGGCAATTGCCGATGAAAACGATGAAAACGGGGTGGTCCGGCTATGGCATACGGATGCCAAGCACTATCTACAGCAACTCAAAGGTCCCAACCAGCCTGTAAATGCAATTGTCTTCTCGGCTGACTCGACGTTGATTGCGTCGGCCCAGTGGGGTGGTATGATACGTATTTGGGAGGCTGACAGTGCCCAGTGTATACAAGATATAAATCTCCGTGCGACTTTCACACGCCTCGAATTCTCACCAGATAATATGTCCCTCCACACGAACATTGGAATCGTTTCCCTTCAACCAGGATGTGGCCCAACAACAATTACCGAGACTGAATGGCACTTTCAGACGGGTTGGGGCTGTGACGAAGACGGCCGCTGGATTGAATGGCGGCACAAGAAGTTGTTTTGGCTGCCACCGGCTTTTCGCCCCGAGCGCATTTCTGGATCACATGTTGCAATAAGCTGCTCAGTCGGAGAGGATTTTATTCTTGCGGTTGGCTGCTCGTCAGGAAGAGTTCTTATCATGAAGTTTTGTGAGTCGGAGATGGCTAAAGTACAAGGCATCGCAGTCTAGGCCTCGACATCGCATTCTTGAGGCAGCAGCAACCCTGAATCTACATCTCGAGCTTACAAGGCCTCGTTACTAGTGTAGTCTCAGTTTTCATAGCTTTACTAGTCATGTGGTCAGAGATTGATTTGTATATCCCGACAGTTATAGTACTCCTTTTTTTTTTGTCTATTTCGCTGTTCATAACTTCCCAAAACTGTAACGTATATGTATAGCGAGTGCAACAGACAAGCGAGTGTAAC